>MU223655.1:2676108-2693267 GCA_018584345.1 Thuja plicata
AATCACTTTCTCTTTTCTCTCTTTCGCTTTCATGCTAGTAGGATTAGATCATGAAGCTATGTTATCTATGGTGTTGTTCTTGTCTTACTTGTGTAGTCATGTATGTTTTCTATGATTGATTGCTCTTCATTTCCATATCTTTATGAATGTATGTTGAGTTAGAATCCTTGGTTTTGGGGCTCGTATCCCTAACTTAGTGATACTCTATCTCATTGCAATCCACTAGGATCCTTTTCCTCTAACTTTACCATGAGCACATTTGATTTTCGTACTCCCGCTAAAGTGGGGGCTTAATGTATCATCTTAAAATGGAAGAAATTCCATGTTAAGAGAGTTTAGCCCTCCTTAGGGGGAATTTTTGACCTTCATCATATCATCCTCCCATTTCTGCATCATCTCATACTTCTGTGCCTGTTTAGGACCCTGATTGGGCCTCCCCGGGCACCTCCTACCCCACCTGGCATAATTTCCAGGGGTTCTGGCCCCCTGGGTCAAGGTCATCCTTGACCTTGACCTAGGTCAGGGTTGACCTTGACCCTGACCTAGGTCAAGGTTGACCTCGACCCTGACCAGGGTCCCCCTTTCAAAATAGGAAGCTTGTCGGCTGCTGAGGGTCATCAAAGATTCAATTTTCCCACTTCCGGGTCGGCTGTTTCAGGTTCCGAAGCGTTGATTCCTAAATTATATTTAATATTGGTTATTTTCTAGGGGCGTGGGTCTAATTGGAATTTAATTATCCTATGTCGTCCTCCTTAGAAGATTGTTCCCTAGTTTCATATAAAAGGAAGTCTCTCTCTCTCTCTCTCATTTTCTCTAAGTCTTCTAAGTGCAAAAAAGGCTCTAATCAAGATTTGGTCAAGAAGAAAATAGTTCAAGCATCCATTGTTATACATAGTTCCAAGATTTCAAGGTGCTCAAGTCTTCTTCTCAAGAATTCAATTCCTCCATTGAAGATCAGGGATTCAATCTTTCAAGCCTTTGGAGGGATTAGGTGCAAACATTCAAGATTCAACATTCAAACCCTAGATCTAGCCATCATGGTGGTGTGATCTTCCTTCAAGATCCTTTTTGCATCCTCAAGACTCTTTCATCATCTCTTCAAGGTGGATTTCAAGAATACAATAATGGAGGTTTATGGTTTCTATAGTACATTACTTTCATACTTACATATTTGCATACATTTGAATTTCAATTACATATCTATTGAATATCATAGCTTCATTGTTAGATTCAATTCTACTACTTTCTAGCATTCTATACTTTATTGAATTCAAGGTTAATTCTTAAATCAGGGTTTGACTAAGACAAACCCCTCACCCACAACAAATAATCCCCTTTTTTCTTGCATGTATAGGTATAGAATTGCA
The DNA here is from genome assembly GCA_018584345.1 of Thuja plicata. Taxonomy (NCBI): domain Eukaryota; kingdom Viridiplantae; phylum Streptophyta; class Pinopsida; order Cupressales; family Cupressaceae; genus Thuja; species Thuja plicata. The sequence goes on from MU223655.1 coordinate 2,677,476, forward strand.
TATTTGAGACCAGATCTGGATACCCTTTTCAGATTTCATTCAGACAATGCGAACAATTTTTCTATCGGACCTATGCAGGTCAGGGTTGACATTTTTGGGTCAAGGTCAACCTTTTTAATAAGATGACATCAGAATGGTAAAAGATTTCTGGATTTTGTTTTTTTCTGCGTTCCGATTCGAGATCAACTGTTAGTTTTTCCAGAAACAGTCTATAAACCTCAGAAAACAACATTCTTTGATCTGCAACATTTCAAGGTTAGTGCATTTCTCCCATTCCTTCAATTAATGTCATATATCATTTCTATACATATAATTAACATAATTTAAGGTATCTCTCTTTTTATTCTCCTTTCCAAATAGTTGATTCATTTGTGCATTAGCCCTTCCTTGGGGTTGATCAACTTGGATCTCCCATTTGTGCATTTGGGAATAAAAGAGAAACATTTTATCTTCTCCCTAATCACAATTGTAATACACAATCAATATAATTCAATTAAATATAAAGTAAGGTTAAGAAAATCAATATACTCTAAGAAAATCAAATCTTCACATACACAATTTCCCCCTTTACAAAAGTATACTTGATGAATCCACCTATCTTAATGTCACCAATTCAAGGAAAACCTTTATTACTCTACATTTCAACAACGGAAAGATCTTTAGGAGTCTTATTGGCACAAGAGGATGATGAAGGAAAAGAAAGAGCTATCTACTATTTGAGTAGAACCTTGATCAAATATGAGTTAAATTATAGCTTCATGGAAAGGGATTGCCTAGCAGTGGTATTTTCCTCTTAAAAGTTAAGACACTATATGTTGTTGCATAAGGTGAAACTCATAGCTAAAATTGATCCCTTAAAATACTTACTTAGCAAAACTGCTTTAACTGGAAGGATTGCAAAATGGGTCATGGTACTTAGTGAATTTGACATTGAATATTTTGATAGAAAAGAAATCAAAGGTCAAGTTATAGCCAATCAATTGGCTCAATACCCTCAGGAATCTACACATCCTATACAAGTGGAATTCCTAGATTCTGAAATTGTGAATGTTGAAGCTAAGACATGGACTCTATACTTTGATGGATCGTATACCCAAAATGGCAGTGGAGCAGGCATTCTTTTGATTACACCACAAGGGTACACAATCCCAAAATCCTACAAGTTATTGTTCCCTTGCACCAATAACATAGTAGAGTATGAGGCTTTGGTCATAGGAATCAAGAAGGCCTTGGAATGGAATTTCACAGAATTACAGGTCTATGGGGACTCCCAATTAGTCATTAATCAAGTTAATGATGAATATAATACTAAGGATGAAAAATTGATGCCTTACAAGAAATTGGTGGATAAATGGAAGAAGTACTTTGCTTTGATTACTTTTGCACAAATTCCAAGAGACAAGAATAGAGTAATAGATGCAATGGCTACTTTGGCATCTTTACTTCAGTTACCTGATCAAAATGAAAAGTATGAGTTCTTGGAGGAAGAATTGGTTAAACCAACATTTGACCTACCTGATACCCAAATTATTTCCCTTTTACATGGACATGACTCTCCATGGTATGGATCCATGTATGCCTACCTCAAAAATCAAACCATGCCTATAGACCAAACCCACGCTCAAAAGAAAAATTTCATAAGACAAGTAGCCCGTTATACTATCCTCTCTGACACATTGTATCATAAAGGTCTTGACGGAATGCTCCTTAGATGTCTAGAGGAAGATGAATCAAAATTAGCTTTAAAAGATGTCCACGAGGGGATTTGTGGATCACATTCAAATGGTTTAAACCTAGCTCAGAAAATCTTATGTACGGGGTACTTTTTGAAAACCTTAGAAAGAGACGCTTGTCAATATGTTAAAGTTTGTGCGAAATGTCAATACCATGGAAACTTGATTCATGCACCAGCACAAGAATTACACCCTTTTGTCACACCATGGCCATTCTATCAATGGGGTTTTGACTTGATTGGCATGATTTATCCACCTTCTTCAAATGGACATAAGTATATAATCACAATGACAGAATACTTTACTAAATAGGTTGAAGATGTCCCTTTATCAACTACAATAGGGAAACAAATTTCCATGTTTATCCTAAATCATATCATTTGTAGATACGGCATTCCTCATGCCATCATCACAGATAATGGAAAACAGTTTAAGAACAAAGATGTTGATGAACTTTGTGACGCATTCCATATTACACATCACTCTTCCTCCATTTACTATCCTCAAGGTAATGGACAAGCAGAAGCTACTAACAAGAACATCCTTAAAATCCTTAAGAGATTTGTTGGAAAATCAGGAAAGGATTGGTAACTTCAAATCAATCCAGCATTATGGGCCTATAGGACTAGTATTTGAACCCCGACATGAGCTACACCTTTTTCATTGGTTTATGGGGCCGAAGCTGTTCTACCTTTAGAAGTTGAAATATCATCCCTAAGAGTCTCATTGCATGGACTAATAACAGATGAATATTATAGAGTTTCCCACCTTCAACAATTGGAAATGTTGGAGGAACATCAAACTCAAGCCTATGATCATTTGAAAGTATATCAGAATTGAATTTCCAGGAACTATAACAAGCATATCAAGCAAAGAAACTTTAAAATAGGGGATCTAGTATTGAGAGAAAATCCAAAAAATCAGGCTGATAGAGAAAAGAAAGGAAAGTGGGAAGCAAATTGGCTTGGTCCTTTTGTTAATGTTTCTTCATTTGGAATGGGGACCTACAAACTGGCCAATTGAAATGGTGATAAATTGTTAGAACCTATCAATAGCATTCATCTTAAGATGTTCCACACCTGATTCAAAGGAAAGAGTATCAAAATAAAGAGTATAATTTGAGAGTATCAGATGAGTCAAGCATCACCTTTGTACATGGAAAATTCAAAATTACCAAAAAATGAGAACAGATAAAAAAATACAACAAAAAAAAAATCAGAAAATTCAAAAAGCCAAAAAAAAAAAAAAGAAGAGAGAAAAGAGCAATAATCCCAATAGGTGAAAACCTAGAAATAGGCACCTTTTGTCCCTTAGGTGTTTCCTAGTTGCATTTGTACATATTGTGGTTCCTCATCTCACTTGTCCATATCCTCATTGCATCTGTCATTTATGCATTGCCCTAATAAAGTCTTAGAGCTTCATTTTGTCGCATTCTAGGTTTAGTTACCCTACATTTCACATTGATCACATTTATCACTTAGGGGCACACATCATATATTTTGGTACCTACCAGATTCAATAGTGAAACATTTTGGTCACACATCAGAAGAAAATTTGTAGATTTAGGAGAGGCATTTTGGAACCTTTGACGAATATCATTGTTCAACCCTAAACAGTTTGATCGCATAATATGCTCCTTGAGTTTCATTGACTTATTTGATCAGGATTAAACAATTGACACACCTAAATGATCAGATTGTATGGAATTCTTATTTGAAAATCTTGATACATTTCACAAACACTTGGAATTTGGATAAGTTTTTCATTAACTTTTTTGAGTCATGTTCCTTTTAGCTAATCAATGATGTTTCAACTAGATTGGCAATGATAGAGACATGATGTTTTTCTTAAAGCTTCTGAGTGACTATTTTGAGGAAGATTCTTTAACTTGTGTGAATAAGTCTAAGGACATGGTCATCAAAGAACTATAGAGGACATTCATATGGGATGAAGGGTTAACCTTTGTTTTTTTACACAAAAGGATACCTTGGCTATTTAGATTTTCCATATCTTAATACCAACATCCACTTGCAACATTGAATCCGATTAAACTGGTATTCAGACTCCCATAGTTGGTCATTAAAATAGTGAGGGTTGTACTTGGTTTCATAGAAGGGGTTACCACATGAGGGAAATTCATATTCATATTCTTATGGTCGCAGTGGCACCAATAAGGATTGTATCAACTCCTAGTTCCACAAAGCTCTACATGATGAAAATATATCTCAGTTTGCATTTATTTCACAAACCTCAAGGACAATTAGTTGCATTGCATCTTCATGTTTGATTAATCACTTTTTCATGTTAGATTAGATTTCTTTTTTCATGTTAGATTTAAACTTGCTATTCTCCACGTTTAGTTCTCAAATGGCTTGTCTTTCTAGCAATTTTCCAAGTTCAAGGGGGGGATAAAAGTTGACAACACTTCATCAATTTATTGGTTTCAAATCATTCAAAATGAGATTTTCCTTTGCATTCATCATCATTAATCATTATTCATTATATATTCATGTCAAGAGAAAAACAAGAAAAAGAAACATTATTCATTATTCATTTATCCATATCATCATTTAGAACTGCATATCATAAGTTAAAATGCATACATCCAAAATAAAAAATATAGTTGCATTTCATTTATAATAAGCACTAAAATATTGCATTCATTGCATTGCATAATCCATACATGGTTAAATCAGAAAAGCATAAAGAGATAAATTGCATTAACATCATTTGCATCAATTTATCTATGTCCTACTCTATGACATTGCATCCATAGCACAATAGAAATAAATGAATCATAGAAACATGTAGATATGTATAACTGGAAATCTCATAACATCATCAAAGGAGGAATCAAAGATCATCATAGATAAATGTCTATCACCAATGTCTATAACAAAAATCAGTACATCAAAGGCACATCAATACAGTGGTCTATAGATCAAAGTCCTAATCAAAAATACATATGATACATCACCAATGCTATATCCAGATATCATGGATCCAAATCTGTTTCATGACCCAGCAGGGGCACCTGATCCATCTCTAGCTAAACCTGTGCCTAACCCCCTTGCACCATCAGGATCCCTGTCACCTACTCTATCTTGTGCACTAGGAGGTGCCTAACTCATACTCGCACTGGTAGGTAACTGAGCCAGAGTAGCCAGAAACTGTTGTAACATAGTAGAAACCTGATCCAATCTAGCTGTCACTGCGGTCATCCCTACCTGTAAACCCCTAACATCCTACATGAAATCATCCATAACAGGAGGAACTAGAGGTGCATGTGATGCTATAGGAGCCTATGGTGCAGGAGGTGCTAAGGGTACCTAAGGTGTCACCTGTGCCGTACTTATCTGTGGATCCACCTGTGGTATCTGTCCCTGAACTGGAACCTGTCTGGCCACCTAGACACGTCTATGTCTATGTCTGGCCCAATCCACACCAACTATCAAGGGAGCTTGATCCTGAGCTACCTCTACTCATGCTTGTCTCTTCCTAGGCTTCCTAAATCTGCCACCTTGACCTCTCACATGTCCACCTCTCATTTGAGGTCCTACAGCTCTTTGTACCTGAGGCACCCTAGGTGCCCTCTGAAATCTGCACCTACAAGGTCTACCGCCATCATCCCCATTGTCACCATCATCTCCATCATCATCTGAGAGCTCATTAACATTAGGAATAGGCTCTGCTGGATTAGTGAATCGAACAAACCGATGTCGTAAAAACCACTTGCGATACTCAACCGACATCCCTGCATCTGCCACCTGTGTCATCATATCCCATAAACCATACCTGAGCTGATCAATCTACAAACATGCTAATTGGTAGTCAACCTATGCTCCCCACATCGATCTCTTAGCCTGTACCCTACCATAGAGTGCCATACCCCGCGGCATGTCCTGAACTTGGCCAAACTGACTGAGTACTCTCCCGAAGAAAAATCTCTCAATGACTAATGGTGATCAGCCTATCATCCATCAAGGTGAAAACATATATGGTAACTCGTCGTCATCCTCCCGGCACCTCTCACACGGAAGATATGGCCTCCATACTACCTGATCAATATCATCAATGGTACGTCTCCAAAAATCAACCTTTCCCAGATAATGCTGGACAACCATGCCATCATATAGAAAAACATATGGATAACCACGAACCCTTACTCAAGCTGAAACTAGCCTCATAATAGGAAAATTCTCCCAAGTCCATTACTGTAATAATACTGCACCTGCAAAAAGAGCTGCACTGCGTAGATACATAATCTCATGAAGATCATGATATAACTGAGCTAAAACACAGGAGCCCCAATCTAATCTCTGTGGATGTGAAATCAAGTCCTCTAAAATCTAGCCCCATCCGACCACAAAACCATGAGCTCTCCTATCTAGCAAAAGTAATCCCCCAATCACAACACCTAATAATGCTGGTAAAGTAGGAAAAGAGGCAAATTGTGCCCAAGTAATGCAATCATCATCAATAGTGTTATCTCCAAACACCCATCTGCATACACTACTATCATACACTGAATCATAATACACCCGCTCTCCATGTGTCAGAATCCTCAATAATCTGTACACATCCTCTGGCATGATAGTCATCTCGCCAAGAGGTAAATGAAATGTATTATGCTCAGAATGCCATCGCTCTGCCATAGCTGTCAACAGACCTCGGTTCAACTGAAACTAAGGGAGATCTAACTGGAAACTAAAACCACATGTCTCAATAGTATCCCGCTTAGGAGGTGTAAGCTCATCTACTAAATAAAAAATCTACAACGCTACACCCTGTACCCGCAACTTGCGGTAATGTTCCTACATTTTGAAACAAAGTGAATCATGTTAGTCTTTCTCTTTGTAAACCATTCTAAATCAATCAAAAAACATTAAATCTATCTTTTCTCTAACTTGAGCATATCAATTTATTGCTCCTAACCTCTATATCGTGAGACACAAGGACAATTCATAATCATTTTTAATCATATCTGATTGACCTATCAAACATTCATCATTATGACTTTTCTAATATCCTAAACACTACGTGACATTCTAGACATACATATTCTAGCTTGGAATCAAATTGGGTCACTTGGATGATCAATTGCAAGGATTTCATCTATTTCCTATATCAAATTTCAAATTTAATGGTAGGCGGCACTTAACTTAGTGTACACGGCTTTTTAAGCCCCACGGATTTTAAATCATTAAAAGCGGCTCTTTGCTAATCAAAGGTGATGCTTAACTAATTAGGTGGTCTTTTACAGGCGTACACATCTTTTCACAACTCATATGCGGCCTTTAAAAAATAGGGTTTTTCAGGCGGCTCATTACTATTTGGGTTACAATTTTGCCCTAAATCCTACGCAACATTTCGCTAAAATTTTTCTAGAAAGCATTAAAAACATGTATTAAATGATATTTAAAGAGAAATAAATGCACTAAGGGAGTTTTAATCACTCATCGAAGTCTCGTAGTCAAGAGGTCTCTAATATCTACATGCTCGCTCAAACCTGTGGTCTCGAATGGGGACCACCATCGGTGTCACTCGTCAGAGGCTTAGAGCAAAATCTCAATAGTAAAAAGTGAAAATGAATAGTAATTTTGGGTTTTTAACCTATTTAAGCTATTTTAACCTATTTTGTGAGATTTTTAACCTAGTCAAACCTAATCTACATATTCTACACACTGGGGAATTTGTTTGACATCTTTCAACCATCATTCTTATCAAAAATGCAATCATCTTGGATCTCTTCTATCAACATTGTTCATCAAAAACTTTTACCTAAGATCAATATGATTTCATTTCTAAGTGGGCATCATCATAACATTCAACTATGATTCTGGGGCATTTAACATTTCAGATTTCATATCAGGGTTTCATATCAAATATTTTATATCAGGGTTTCATATCAAGATTTCATATCAAAGATTTTATATCAAGGTTTCATATTAGGGTTTCATATCATAATTTCATATCAGGTTTTCATATCAATCAATCAACCCATCAGCATCGAATCAAAGATCAAGATGATCAAGCTTTCTTTGAATCAATGCGCTTCACACATTAATTCAAAGAGGGGCATTTGTAGACACCTAAATTTGACCAGGTGTATCTCAAGCATTCAAAATTGCAAATCTTACCTAAATGCCTTAAAATCTCATCTCAAAGCATTAAAATGGATCAAATCAAATGGACAAAAATCAAATCAAATTAAAAGATCAAATAATCATGAAATCAAATGATTAAATTCAAGCCTAAAGGGATTAATCAAAATATGCAATTCATTTTTCAATTGTATAGTACAAATCAAAAAGATCAAATCCAAGCGATTCACCCTTCCAAGGCTAAATTAATTAAATGATTGAGTTATTTAATTCCGAAATATCTTTGAGACAACCAACCAATTTTCCCTCCATTTGAAACCACCTCAAAGCTTTTGACTTAACCAAACTTTGATCATGATCAACTCACTCTACCCCCTACAGTTGGGAAAATGCTATAAATACAAGCCATTTCCTTTGTGTTTGGGATCCAAGAATTTCAAGAGCAAAAGCATCCTTATTATAGGCATATGAAGAGCATTTGAGAGCTTTTGAGAGTATTTTAGCATTTGCATAACATTTAGTATATCATGTTTAGGAGCATTTGTTGTTTTCTAACATATCTTGGAGCATTTTGAGCATCTTAAGCTAGATTTGAGCATTTGTTTATCATTCATTTCTCATTCTAGGATTGTCCTTGAGAGAGATTAAGCTTGAGAGCTCTCTTAACAAAGCTTAGATAGAGAACCATGAGATAATATGGATTTTTAGCTTCAATTCATAGATTAAATGGTATTGTCTTTCCATAGAATTGTTGTTATTAGTCTTAATTTCATGAAGGTGTAATATTACACACACACACCTATTGAAGAGATGCGGTCAATACAATAGTCTATACTATCAATAGAATACAATTGAGACCAGGTGCAGGCAAGACACCTTATGAACTTTGGTTTGGTAATATACCTACTAAAATACTTCAAAATCTTTGGAAGAAAGTGTTACATCAAAAGAGATGATAGCATTGGCAAGTTTGATGCTAGAAGTGACGAAGGTATTTTTCTTGTTTACTCTACTAAAAGCAAAGCCCATAGATGTTTTGATCTAAGATTGAAGAAGATCATTGAAATTACTCATGTGAAGATTGATAAGAAGTTTATGATTCAAGAAAGATATTATGAATGTGCTCCCATGATTGAAGATGAGCCCAGGCCCATCAATAAGGACACAGTTATTGAAGAAATGTTTGACTGTATTGATGTTTCATGTAACAATCCTGAACCAAGTGAAGAAGAATAATAGATTACAGATGAAAGAGTCACTCCTAAAAACTAAAAATACACATCCAAATACCACTCTAAAGAAGACATCATTGGAGATCAGAGCGCTAAATTATTGATAAGATCCAGAGAAAAAGGTTCAATCGTTGATGAAGAGGTATGATTACTTTCACAGATTGAACCCTTAAGTGTAGAAGATGCATGCAATGATTCAGATTGGCAAAGTGCTATACAAGAAGAATTAGATCAAATAATCAAGAATGATACATGGGAATTGGTCTTTAGACCTCATGAAAAGAATGTGATTTGAACAAAGTGGATATTCAGGAACAAAATGAATGAAGAAGGCACAGTGGTAAGAAAAAAAGAAAGATTAGTATGTAAAGGATATGCACAGAGAGAAGGAATTGACTATGCTAATACATTTTCCCCTGTGAGCAGACTGGAAGCTATAAAGTTGTTTTTAGCCTATGCAACATTCAAGAACTTTAAAGTATATCAAATGGATGTCAAGTCAGCTTTTCTGAATGGTGATTTGTAGGAAGAAGTCTAAATAGAGTAGCCTGAAGGATTCAAACTTTCATACAAACCAAACATGGCATGCAGACTAAAGAAATCACTTTATGGACTTAAACAGGCCCCAAGAGCTTGGTATGAGAGACTTGATGGTTACTTAACAAAGATAGGATTTAGAAAAGGAGTAGAAAACTATAAATTATTCATAAGAGAGACTGATGAAGGATTACTACTCGTTTCTATTTTTGTTGATGACATTATCTTTGGAGGTAATGAAAAACTTAGTGCAAAATTCACCAAAGAAATGAAAAGTGAGTTTGAAATGAGCATGATTGGACCTGTCAAATATTTTCTTGGATTGAATGTAAAACAAATAGACAAAGGCATATTCATAAATCAGTCTAAGTATGTGAAGGATATATTGAAGACTTTCAAAATGGAATATTGCAAACCAGTAAGCACCCCCATGATAATAGCAAGCAAGCTTTCTAAAGATAATGATTCCACAGTAGTTGACAATACTTTATACAAATCTATGATTGGAAAACTCATATATCTTACTCAATCTAGACCTGATATTTCTAATGCAATTGGCATTGTTGGAATATTTGTAGCTAAACCCAAGAAGAATCACCTAATGGTGATAAAAATAATATTTAGATACTTAAAAGGGACTATAGACTATGGTTTATGGTATCCTAACTCAGAGAACAAACAACTTCATGTGTATACTGGTGTCGATTGGGCAGGTTGTGTTGATGAAAAAAAGAGTACATCAGGAGGAGCAGTATTTATTTGAGATAGGTTGGTCACTCGGACAAGTAAAAAGAAGAATTGTATCTCTTAGTCAATAGCAGAAGCTGAGTATGTTGTAGCAGCATTGAATTGTTCAACAATGGTTTGGATCAAACAAATGATTAAATACTTTGATATTCAGATTGATTATCCTATTGTTATTCACTATGATAACACTAGTACTATCAATGTGTCAAAGAACCCTGTGATGCACGCAAAGACAAAACACATTGAGATCAAATACCACTTTCTAAGAGAAAAAGTTGCAGACAAAGAAGTAAAGTTGGATTATGTGAGCACTAAAGAACAATTAGAAGATATTTTTACAAAGCCATTATCAAAAGATAATTTTGAGTATCTCAGGGAGAAGCTGGGAGTAATTCCCTTTCCCAAGTCTGATTAGAACTTACAAAAAGAACATTAGTCCTTGGTGACTAATGAATGGTTGACTACTCTACTTCTGGAGTAGTACCTATGCCTAATAATGTTTGGCACCCTTTCCCATTGATGTCAAAGGGGGAGTATTAGAAAGGGGGGGCATATACTCTTGGGGAGTATACAGTCAGAAGAGAAGCAATAGTGAAGAGGAACATTTGATGAGGATATTGAGAAGATTGTAAAAATAAGGAAGACACTTTGAGTTGATGATATCATATGTTGCCATCAATGTCAAAGGGGGAGATTGTTGGAGATTTGCCTCTATGCAAATAGTTGATTGTATGTTTGTTATTAATGACAACATATAATATACAGCGGTGTTTTATATGCAATTATCAGTAAAAAAAATTTGGAGCTATGCATGTTTATTTACATGGTGTATACATGTTCTAGATGCTATGTGCATTCACGCTGAGTGAGATATGAAGTTTCAGTTAAGTTATGTTAATCAGTTATGGCAGTTACAGTGATTGAAGATTATCTATGAAGAGTCGACATAATTACATTATTTCTTGAGTTGCACCTATCTTTGGGATATGCATTTTTGTATTCATGTTTAGTTATGAGTTAAAGATAATTATATAAAGGGGCCAAATGTGTTGTATCAGAATCGTGATGTTGGAATTAATTTGGTAGAGTCGACTTTCTAATGTGTCACCTCTATTCAGTTAGGGTTGTGTGATTCTAATCAGGTTGCATGCTTGATTTGGCCGACTAAAGAAGTATTGAAGGGACTCCTAAAGCCAATGAATATTACATCTTTTGGGAAGATACTTATAGTAGTTCATTTGGTGAACGCTAAGTGTGAATGATAAGAAAAGAGACAGAAAAAGTACAGATCAAAATGTCTGTTGTTTTAGGATAGTAGAGACATTTCATTCATCAAGAAAAGATCTATGTTAAGAAGTGGAAGTATAAAACACACTGGAACTATCAAGACAGAAGATCTACTCAAATAGTTCATTTATCATATATAGTGCATATCTATTTTATTGAAGGTTGTAACCTTCATCATTTTAGTAGTGAGATTTTTGGATAGTGAGTCCTCACCCCTAATAGGGTTATTTGTAAAAGACTCCTTATTGGGTCAAATCCTTAACTAGGTGACTGTAATTATTTCATTTTAAAGAACAACTCCTAACAGGGTTGCAAGATATCTTAATAGGGATAATTATACTCAAGTACAGTTCTTTGTGGGTGTTAATTCCCACCAGGGTTTTTACCTATTTGGTTTCCCCGTAACCAAAATTGTTGTGTTCTATCTTGTCTTATTTGAATGTGTTAATGCTTAATGTTATTTTGTAATTAATTGAAGAAAATAATTAAACTAGCGGATAATTGATTCACCCCCCCTCTCAGTTATCCCTTGGGACTATTCTAACATATAGTTCAGATAAAGTATAGATCTATGATTGGTGGTCTATAATATCTAACTCACAGTAGACTAGATATTACAAATGTAGTTGGTATTGTGGAAAGGTATCAAGAAGATCCTAAAGAGACACATCTTGTTGCTTTGAAAATAATTTTTAGATATTTGATTAAACAACATAATATGGATTATGGTATGAAAAATTAGATGATTTTATTTTATAGGCTTATACTAATGTCGATTGGGTAGGTAATTTGGATGACAGAAAGAGTACTAGTGGTGGTGCATTTTTCCTTGGGAAAAGGTTGGTTTCTTGGTTGAGAAAGAAGAAGAATTGTATTTCTCAATATACTACCGAATCAGAGTATGTTTCTGCTGCAATAAATTGCACACAAGTTGTTTGGATGAAACAAATGTTGAAGGACATTGGAATAATTTTTGAAGAACCAGTAGTTATCCATTGTGATAACACTAGCACAGTGAATATGTCAAAGAATCTTTTAATGAGTTCAAATACTAAACATATTTTGATTAAGTATCATTTCTTGAGGGAGAAGGTAGTAGAGAAAGAGATTAAACTGGAATATATTAGTACAAAGGAATGGATAGCAGATATATTTACAAAACCTTTACCAAAAGATGCTTTTGAGTATCTCTGAAGCATGCTTGGGGTCATAGCCCCTCCTTGTGATAATATATTGATGCAAGTATGCATCATTCCAGTGGCTTTATGAGATATATAATTTTTTGGACTTGATGTATGGATCTAATCCTTAGGGGAGGAGACTAAAGAAACACTAGAGCACATTTGGGTGAACTTTCACCTGGCTGTTGGACATAAATATTTGAAAAAGGTACAGAAGATTAAAGATGATTTATGACACCCTTTTCCATTTCTGCCAAAGGGGGAAGGAATCTATGTGAAAATCCCTACTATTTTTCGGAGATTTGTGTTGAGGATATTGAGAAGATTGTATTGAGAGGAGAAAGTATTTTTGTGTTGATTTTGGGTTGATGGATTTTCCCATATGTTGTCATCAATGCCAAATGGGGAGATTGTTGGATTATATCAGTTTTGGGTATTGATCATGCTCTTGATATTAATGTTTTGTCACTAATCTCTACATATATTTCTATGAAGAGAACAAACTGGTTACTTCACTCACAAAAGTGTACGGACACTGTACAGATGTTTCAGAATGATCAAAGTTGGTTATATGAAGAAGGATGTGTGTCAACCTTATTCCTAAGGTCGCTTGAATTTATGTTACATATTGTGGTTGTTGCAGTTGATTTGGTGAAGACTTGTTTCTGGACTATAACTGTGATGCTTAATAGAGGAGGTCTCTGTATTTTAGGTATATCTTACCGACAAATATATTTTAGGTGATGTGAGCTTATTGGAGTATTGTAGACATAATTTGGAATATTGGGATGTGTTCTATTGGCATGAGCATTCTGGTGACGTTAGTTGTGACGTGTATTCTAAAGGAGACCTATTTAGTGGCTGACTTGAGACATGTAGCATGTAATATGAATTGTGAGCGTGGATTCCAAATCTGGAAGTATAACTAATGGATTGTAAATGATGTATACTTTTTATAGGCACTGTGTGTATCTTCGCAAGGGGTTATATAATTATTTGTATATTGGAAAAGCCTAATTGGCTGAACTAATTAATTATTTGTGTATTAGGAAATCTTAATTGGATGACCTAATGAATTATTGTAATAGGGTATATATGAGTAATATTTTCTTTTGGAAAGGTGTGCTAGTGGAAGAGAAGTGAAAGTTGCGAGGCTGGTTTATGGATGGATGTAGAGAAGAGTTTTTGATAAGAATACTTCATTGGATCTGACCAAGCAAAGATAGTTTCTATTAGATAGTTCACTAGATTGTATATTCCTATATACACTTTTTTCAGATTGTGAATCTTTGAGGGTTGATTTAACCTTCTTTGGAAGTGTGTCTGGGTAGTGAGCATACTACTTTTTCTTGACTCCTAACAAGGTCTATCTCCTAATAGGGACTATGTACAATAATGTTGTAATAAGACCCTAATAGGGATAAATCTTTTAACAAGGATACTATAGTCTCAGTATACTATTTGTGGGTGCTAATTCCCAGTGGGGTTTTACCTTTAACTGGGTTTCCTCGACAAAAAGCATTGTGCTACTATGTTGGCATTTACTGTGTTATCATTTGCCTTGCAATTTTGGTTTATAAAGTTTAAAGTTTAATAATCTATATCACAACTGATTCACCCCCCCTATCAGTTGTGTTGTAGACTTTTATTCCTAACAATAATGAGTTATTGAGTGGTTGTCTACAACATTCTTGTAGGTACAACATTTACACATCACAGATGTGCATTGCACTAATGGAGGTATACATTTGTTATTCAAATTTTATATGTAATTATTAATACAAGTAAACATCATAAATTGATTGGTGTAGTAATATTCAATTGCAATAGGTGTTTATATTAATGTAACATTTTGTATTGCAGCTATAGAGGATGGAGAGGCCGGTGTTCATGAGCACGTTGAGGTTGAGGCCAGACAAAATGAACTAGAAGTTGATGATCTGACTAGATCAGGTAAAGAGCGCCATGGTTATGTTCTTTAAAGTACAGAAATACTTGTAACAAATTATAATAATTTTTTTTAATATAACCCTTTTATTTTTTATTTCAAAGGACCCCCCTTTGAAACAACAAAGAACTACGCTTGCATTGAGATCATATTATAGGGAAGATGATCATGATGACACCGATGTTCCTCTTCAATATTTCTTTGAATAAAAAAATTTAAAGAAAGAAAAGAAATGATTGTCATCTATGCATCTTAATTGATAATGAATGATTTTAATGTAACAACAAATTTAATTATCTGTTATTGAATGTTCATAAATTATATAATGTGTTAAGATTCTGTTTCTTTTAATTCTGCAATAGATGCTTTAAGATTGTTCCGATTAGGACAATTTTCTTCTTTGTGACCAAACTTGTCACATCTATAGCATTGTACCTTAGAGAAATATTTCTTTTGGAATTTATTGTTTCGATAGTCTCTCCCTCTCCATCTGTTATTGTGAGAGTTTCATATTGATTGTTTTGATAATCTCTTCCTCTTGATGTTGAACTACGATGTCTCTGTGATTTATGTAGGCAATTACATCACTAATGAGCCCCTGAGGCATTAGGACAGGCCTTTCAGTCTTGTACTTTTGGTTCACCCATGAACTTTCCACTTCTTCCTAATTTTGTATGTACTTTTCCCATCTTTTATATTCCATTTGCATCTACATTCAAAATTATCTAGCTAAGTTATTAATATGGATAATATTTATCCTCATGAATCTCAATTTTGAGGGACCTTATGTTCTGCATCGAGTTGTTTAGAGATATATGTAGGTGTAATAATTTATAGGGAAAGATGAATACAATATAGAAATGAGGAAGAGAAGCTCAGGTACGGGACAAAATGTAATGCTTGTTATTTGAATATTAAGGCAAGCTATTGTTTAAAGTTATTTCATTTCCCTCTTGTATTGTAGACAAACATTATAACAAGATCTTGAATTATTGGTTTAGTTAAAATGCCATGTTATATATA
>MU223655.1:2693317-2703993 GCA_018584345.1 Thuja plicata
ATATATATAGAGAGTTAAGTTTCGTGTACGATAGGTATGATGTGTAATGTCCAATCTAGTATCTTAAATGTTGGCATTGCAGTTACAAAAATCACTAAATTTTACAATTTTTGATGATCCTCTTTGTATTGCCAGTGACCATTTTGCTGATTTTATGTTATCCATGTCAGTGAAGTGGTCTTCTCTCTTGATAATGTTATGACTACTCCTATTTGCATCATTGAGCTTAACACTTCTTGAACCTCATTGCTACTTTAAATCCTAATGATCTCCATGTTTTCATGACAAAACATGGTCAAATGTTCAATCACCATGGTGACTATTATGCATATTGGATGATGGCATATTCATTGTTCTTGCATTTTCATTTAGCTATGTTTGATTAGTTTTGACAATGTCTATCATGCAACTTTGATGTTGACTAATTATGCATGGTTTCTCTTTTAGATCCATGCACTTGATCATTGTTTGATATCATTAACATGATGTTTGTGTTTGTCTTGATTGGCATCTTAACTGTAGCTAAATATTGTAATCATGTAGCAGTATGTTGTCATGTAGCAACAATTATCCTATAGTTCCCTCATGGTTTCCCTAACTACTCCATCTCTGTCATTTGACAACATGCTTATTTCCCTTCATCTCATATCACTATGATTGTCCTTTGTTTTTCATTTGTATCATAATGTTGATCATCTGATAACCTTGTTAACCATGACACAGTGACTGCATCACCCATGTCATCATAGTCCCATTGAGGAAACACATATTTGTAAAAGATAATCATGATGATTCACTGCTATGAATGATATGTGTCTCCCTGATAAGACTATAATGGCATGTTTGATGCATGGATTGTACACCTTATCATGATAAAAAAATGTTCCAATAACAACATACTAGGATCAACCCTTGTTGGAGCCCATTCTATCCCACATGTTGCAATGCTTATGATATCAACTTAAGATCTTCAATAATGAATAATGATACCTAAACATACACATTGAAAAAACTCATTACATAAAAAAGATAAACTATTGATTTCACATATAGATTGATGAGGATCCTTAAGCTCTAACAAAATTATCTTTATCACTATGGTTATTTTATCGCTATATTATATAAAAATAAAACATTGGAACATGTTGAACTCAAAAAACATAAGATGGAAAGAACAATAGCTCTAATACCATCTTAATGTATCAGAGTCCTAGTTATCTTTCATTTCACAAATTATATCTTTTGTTGGAAAAATGTCTCATGACCTCCATGTTTTCCTTTAACTATTTTTAGTTCATCACACACATTTTCTCAGGAAAACCTCTTAACTTCTAAACTACCTCTTCTTTTAACAAACCAAAATTTTCCCTACTACCTTTGGACTCTCACTTTGATGTCTTTTAGAAATACTATCATGACCATGCTCTCTATCGAGTGTCATTGAATGTTACTCACATGACATACACTCTTGATTGATTCTCATATTTTAGATATAATTCATGATCTTTGGCTTTAAATATGACTTGAAGATGTTTCCTATTTTTCTCTTACTTCATAGAATTGGCATAGAATTTAACTTAGTATTCATGTAAATGATGGACCTTCCTATTTAAAACTGAGACATACTTCAATCTTGTTGACCTTGTCCATCATTTCATATGATAAGTTCACTTATTTTTCCTCTTTTGAAAGCACTTTATTTGTATTATTTTCCATGACATCGTGGTTTTTTTCATCACATCATTTGGAAATACATGACAATACTAAGTACCTTCCTCATCTTCATGGTGATGCTCATTGTCTCTCTTTACCACTATATTGTTTAAACCTCATTGTCCTTGCCATTGTAAATAAAGCTCTTTTGATACAAACAAATTCTTTTTAAACATTGCTTGATACATGGAAAGAGAAGATGAAGAATTCATGCTGAGCGATGAAGAATTGGTTCACCTTAAAGATATAGAATATTCCAGCATCAAATAAGTACCCTGGACCTTTTGTATCTTTAAGGGAACCATTTCTTAATCGATACCAATAAAAAATGCAGTACTTTGAGTTCAATACATGATTATTATGATGAAGAAGATTTGAAAATGTTCATTTGATGATGATTATGAAGAACAAGATTTGAACATGTTCATTTGATGATGATTATGAAGAAGATTTGAAAATGTTGTACCAATTTGAACTGGATCAATCATCATTTTCAAATCTTCTTCATCAATCCCCATCAACCATTTTCCAAGAGAAACACCTTTCTCTATATTAATCTTGGTTTACATTTCCCTTTAATCCTAATGCAAAATGTTTCTATAAAGTACGCCAGGGGTATAAAGCATTCAATGAAAAGGCCTTGGAGGATGATAATTCTTTTGTACCTGAAAACACCTTTATCTTGGTGATGATCCTATGGAGTTCCACATAGACAAGACATGTTCCTAAGAATACTTTTAATCTCTGACGTCATAAATGCAGGCATCATGGTCACAATTATTTGGAGATACAACATAATTGAATGGTATACCCAGATGATGAAACACAACTAATACTCCTACAGTTTGAAGTCAATACTATAGGATCTAAAATCCATCCTTATCTATGGTTTTTGGACCCTATAGTGTCAAATTAGAACTGGAGGAGTAGGGGTTGCATTGCATCATCTAGGTATACCACTCAATTATGTTGTGCCTTCAAAGAAATGTGACCATGATGCCTGCATTTATGTTTCTTGGTTGTTTTGTCCCAAGACCCCTCATGACTCCTTATAACCCTTTACAACCCCTACAAATACATTTTAGAGGTCTTAAATTTCATAAGGGTTCATAAGATTCTCCTAGGAGGGGCTAGATGAACTTCCACCTTTATGTGGTTGGCCTTGTTAAGTAGAAAATGTTAAACTATTCTTGAAAAAAAGAGAAGCTTAATATTTTAGGTATTTTAGTGATTATTATCGATGATCAAAAGGTATAAGTCTTCTAGGCCTTACCCATTAGCTAGGGCTAAAGATAGAAGAGCTCAAGAGACCACAATAAATGGTCTCCATCTTTGGTCCATACGATTGAGGAAACATTTTACCTTTGGTTAGTTCATCAAATGCGGCGATCTAACAAAATTTAATAGATAATATTTTAATGTATAATGTACAATATCTTAGTTTGACGCCATACAAATTTATCTGTTTCCCACACTTGTCGAATGTGGAGATAGTTATAAATAAGCATCCCACCCGTGTCCTAAGTAATGAAGGCTATGAGAGATGCTTCATTATCACTATCTTTGTAGTCAACAAGTGCATGAAGTAGATAAAGTCATGTAATTTCAAGTTAAATAATATACGTTATCATGAAAATATTCTATTAAATTCTATTAAATCCCTTTATTTGATGAGCTAATGAATGTTAAACTATTTTGTCAGTAATATGGGTCCCAAAGATAGAGACCAACTATAATGGTCTCTTAAGCTTTGTTATATTTAGTGCCCCTCTCTGTCGCTATTTTGATGCATCTGATAACTATTTCGATGGTGATGCTATACCAACAACGGTGATGCCATCAAAAATTTCTTTATATCACCGTCGGTATATCTGAATTTCTGACACCCATGTTTGATGGTGATGCTATATTAACGACATGATTGCTGTCAAAAATGTCTCTAAGAAACCATTGGGTAATCCATAATTTTGACACAACTCTTTAAAGGTGATGCTATACTTACGATGGGCTTACTGTCAGATATCTCTTTGCAACACCATGGGAAAATATACATTTTTGACGCCTGGTTCTACGATGATGCTATAATAACGATGGGTTTTTGTCAGCAATGTCTCTGGACAACCATTGGGAAATATCCATTTTCAAAAATATTGTCTAACATTGAAGCTATAGTAATGATGAAAGCACCATCAAATATGTCATTGGATAACCATCAGAAGGCTAAACTTCCAAGAGGGGTAGCGTCATAAATTTTCTTAAAATTTGTGTTTTTCTGTGCTAATTTTTTATGGTTAGGGAGGACAGAATAGCGAGAGTTACCATCTCCATAGAAATTTGGGATGAAATAACTTTGACAATGATGTATGTAAGATAACCAATAGATAGGCATTGAAAATCTGATAGATAGCCATCAGAATGTGGCATCAAATGTACTAGTGAAAGAAACTTTGACTAGTAGGCTAGCAAAATGGGTCATGCTCCTTAGTGGGTTTGACATTGAATATGTTGAGTGCAAATAAATTAGGGACAAGCCATTGTAGAAAAATTGGCTGACGCTCCATTACTGGATGATCTCCCAATCAACACTGAACTTCTAGAAGGCTCCATTCTACACATAGCACACAGGTCATGGAAAATGATATTTGATGGATCTTTTACACAACTAGGTTTAGGTGTAGGTGTATTTTTCATAACACCTCAGAGATATTCCATACCAAAGGTGTACAAGCTATTTTTCCCTTGTAAAAATAAAATTTTTTAATATGAAGCCTTGGTTAATGGAATCAAACTAGAAATTGAATGGAATATATCTGAGATACACATCTATGACGACTCCCACCTCATCATCAACCAAACCAATGATGTTTACCAAACTAAGGATGATAAAAGCATTCTGTATAAGAGAATGGTTTATGAATTTAAAAATACTTTACCCACATCACTTTAAAGTAGGTCCCAAGGACACAAAACATAGCAGCTGATATCATGGCTACATTAGTGTCTTCCCAACCTCAAGAGGAATACATCTGCTATGAGTTCCTAGTGGAAGAACTTCATTTCCCTGCTTAAAAATCCCCAGAATCCCACATTATCTATTCTATCCTAGGATAGGATTAATCCCAATACAAACATGTCTACACCTACCTACTCCATCAGGTCATCCTTGATGTGCTTACCCGTAATGAATGTCAACACCTTATCCAAAATGCTTCATAATATGTTCTCATAACTGACGATCTTTATAGACAAGTACTAGACAATAATTTTCTTAGGTGTCTATAAATAGAGGATTCTAAGTGTGCATTGGTTGAGGTCCACGATGGTTTTTGTGGTTCTCACTCTAATGATCTTATTTTGGCCCGAAAACTCCTAAGAGTGTGTTACTACTGGCCAGATATGGAAAAAGAGGCAGTAAGATATGCAAAGATGTGTAGGAAATTATAACTGTATGGAAATTCTATACATGATCCAACAAGGGAACTGATTACCTTTATAACACACTAGCCCTTCCAATAGTGGGCATTCGAGCTCATCGGTTAGATACACCCATCTTCTTCTAATGGGAACAAATTCATCATCACCGCCACTGAGTATTTTACAAAGTGGGTCAAGGTGGTCCCACTAATTAAAACTATAGGCTAACATGTGGCCTTATTCATTCTAAATCACATTAGCTGTAGATATGGATTTCCTTCAGCCATCATAACTGACAATGGAGGGAAGTTCAAAAACATCAATATCAAAGAACTTTTTGAGAAGTTTAAGATTAAACCACATTGCTCTTCCGTTTATTATCTATAGGGTAATGGACAAGCTAAGGCCTCCAATAAAAATTTGTTGAAAATATTACACCATACTGTTAACAAATCTGGATAGGATTGGCATCTACAAATCAATCCTGCACTATGGACATATAGAACAAGTGTTAGAATACATACTGGGGAAACCCCCTTGTCTCTTGTCTATGGATCAGAAGCAATATTACCCTTAGAGGTAGAAGTCCCATCCCTGAGGGTTTATCTAGGAATTCTTATCACAGATAAAGATCATAGAGTCTCAAGGATGAAAGAACTGGAAATGTTGGATGAATTTCGGCAAGTGGCATTTGATAACCTCAGAGCTTATTAGAAAAGAATGTCTATAGGTTATAATGAAAAGGTCAAACCAAGAGAACTTAAGGTAGGAGACCTAGTGTTGAGAGAAAACCCCTATAATCAGTCACATAAAGAACAAAAGGGGAAATTTGAACCCAACTGGCTAGGTCCTTATATCATAACTATATAATTTGGCTCCAGAGTCTATTGACTCTCCATACCTAAAGGAGAACACCTCCGAGAGCCCATAAACACTCTCCATCTGAAGAAGTTCTACACCTAAGGCATTCTCGGTGATCAATGCCATGTACATACTTATGATCCTAGAAAAACACTAAAAAATGAAAAAAGTCCTAAAAATATGTTTATCTTGGTGAAAACATTGTAAAAAGGTTCCTTGATGCATCAATCAAAAAAATAAAAAAATGAGAAAATACAAAAAATGTTGAAAAAGAAGACAAAGTGCCTTAGTGAAAACCTGGTAAACAGGCACCTTGGTAGAAAAAATAGAATCTCTTCCAAGTAGGTGAAAACCTGGTAACATGTGCCTCTTGTACTCAATGTTTCATCTATTAATTCTTAGTCTTGGAAATCCTTTTTCCCTTCAGTTTGTGTGTAATATTTTAGTCACTTTTGTGACATTGTGGTTCTTCTGAGAACTCTCCTAGCTTGAAATTGATCCAAAGTCATGGTCTAGGGGCAATCAAACTGGGTTTGTCCTAGTAGTATGAGTCAAGTCAGTTATCTTTTGTCCAAATTTGTTACTAGGGGGAAAAGGCCCCACTTTGATCACATTTTGCAGCAAATAAGAGTTAGTAATATTGTCACTTTTGTGGGATAGTTCTCTTTTGACACACTGGTGTTTCTCAACACCCTAGAATCAATGGTGTTTCTTACCAATACCTATTTCGATACATATATGTTTCTCAACACACATTGGTTAATGCAAATGTAAATAATCAATCGATTATAATTAAACACATTTCACTAACAAGCACAATGATGTTTCTCAACACCTCATACATGTACATATCCAAAAACTTTGAAACTAGATGAATTATGTTGCAGTTCTCTTTTATATGTTGTTTGTTCTCATTGATTTTCTTTGATATTTTTATTTGTCTGCTACTTTTTGGTATGGTTCCAATGATCCTATAATGTCAAATAAACATGTTGTATGTAATAAGAGATCCTACATTAAGGTGGAAAAGCCTCACATCCCTCGATCCTATTTACTTACATGCCAAGGTGAGATCAGAACTATCTCCTTGATTGTTATTTCTCTGCTTGTTTACGCAAGATCAACCTCATGGTTATCTCCACTTTGAATGCCTCGATATTGTTATACTCTTAAAATATCCAATGGAAATAACATTCAAGTCATCTTGGATTTTGTGCCCCAATTGTTATGTTAGTTTCCCATATCTTATCCAATGAAATTTATATTCATATTATTATGGTCGCAGTGGTACAAGTAAGGATTTTAGCAACTCTGATGTTCCAGAATGCTTGATAATAAAACATTTCCGAACTAAAGTTCAGTGACTACACCTTAGGTTGCATTAAGGGTATTTTTTATTTACATGTGCATGGTGTTCAAATCTACAAAATATCATTATCTCTCTCCAATTTGAAGGATATGAGGCTCCCATTGGCTGATCTTACTTTTCCCTAGTGGTCAGTTGTGCATTTTTTGATGTGAAAATGACACTCTTGGCTAATTAAACTGCCTTGATTCCATTTTTAGGATCAAAATTGAAATCTGAGATCATTTGACTTTTCATTTTTTATGTTTGACTTTTTCAGTCAACTACAAGTGACCGCTTGCACAAATGAGTCTGTGTGGACTCCAAACAAATGGAAATCTCTCATACATTCTTCAGGCCAATCCTCATGGACCATCATTTTTTGTCAAATTTGGTCAACAAGACCTTCCATCAAGTACAAATATTGTCCTAACCACTTGGGACCTCTTTCTAATAACATCAACTTATTCCTGCATTATGTTATCAATCAAATTGCTTCCAATCTCTAGGGAGCCTATCCATGTTTCAATTTTTCTCCCAAGGGGGCAGGATTAGGACATCAACATTCCAGTGATCACATCCTCAATAAAAACCCCTTCGCTTGGGGAATCTTAGCTTGATCACATCCTCAATCAAAACCCCTTTGGTTGGGGCATCTCAGCTTGATCACATAAAATCAAGTTGCGATCATCTTAAATAAAAGGAAACCCAATCAATGGTCTTATATAGTGATGAGTACACTCGAAACCAGACAATATCAGTATTATACAACATATTCATTATTGAAACCTGATACATTGATCAAATTGGATTAATCACTTAAAATCAAGTCAATTTTCTTGCTAATGAAATCTCTTAACGGTAATAAGTTTCATCGCTTCAAATCAAAATGGTTATTCGTTAAAAATAATCAAAAGGTTTAAGAGTTCCTGATAGATGTTCAATTTCATCACTTCAAATGAAACTAAGCATTTGTTTTTATATATTTGGATCAACCTTAATCCAATCAAGCTCGAAGTCAGTCTTCCTTGATAAGAATGATTTTATCACTTCAAATCAAACTATTTTGGGTCTTATTGCTAACAGGTCTTTGAATCAATGCCCTGATCGCACATCAATTCAAAGAGGGGAAAATTTAATGACATAAAAATGGTCATCTAAATGCTATACCCCTAATCTCAATTACTTATCAAGAAACCCTAATCTTGATTATTCTAAGTCCTAAACCAAAAAGGCAATTCATGAATTTCAAGTTAATCTGACCTAAATTCTAGGTCCTAATTAATCATTTTACTTGATTAATAAATTAATTAATTCCTAAAAATAGAATACAGTGGCAAATAAACCTTAATTTAATTATTTACTTGATATTCTAATATATTAATTAAATAAAATTGATAAATTGTCAATAGAATCTAAACAAGATTTAAATTAATTAATAAAAATAATATGTGCATTTAAAATTAATTAAATATTTAAAAATGCATATCATGTCATCAATTTCAGTTAACTAATTATCAAATGGGAAACAAATCTATTTTATTCAGTTAACTTATTCTTATCTTTTCTCATTTTGGAAACAAAGCAGTTAACTAAAAATTGATTTTGGAAGTTTCCAAAATAACTCATTAGTCAGTCTAGTCAATTGACTCTCTTGACCAATCATCTTCTTTGCACGTGGATAGTACTTCCCTAGATCAAATCTTGTCCACTCTTTAGATTTCAATCTCGATCGTCGATTCGAGATAGATCTCTATAAAAGAGAACCTATTTTCCTTCACAAAGGACCTAGATTTTAATATCGTTATTATACTAGTTTTAGCATTCTAGAATTCAATCATTCAAGAATTTGGCATTCTTATTTTCAATTAATTATATTTGTAATTTTTTTTAGTTGCATTCAAAATTCATAATCCAAAGCACTTTCAATTTGGGTTTAAAAAGAACAATCACATTCAATTTAGTGCTTTAAAATCAATCTAATTAGCTTTGAATCAATCTTTCATTAACATACTAGATAACTCATTTAGCTTCTTTAAATATTTTTTTTAGAACAGGTGTAGTCATTGAACTTTGAGATGACCTGAGATCAAAGTTCAAACTCCTACCTACTAGAAGGTAATGAGTCAATTTTGGTTAGCTGAATTGGTTTTGTTTATCTGATTTTCATGTTTTGATTAACTAACCATGCAATGATTCATTGAAGTGTGTGTTTGCATCTTGTAGGTACTTGACGATGATGCACAGGCACAAATCCTTTTGGGGAAAGATACCTAAGACACCAAATATTAATGAACATGTTTTTGTATTTATTTGTTATTTAATATTTGTTATTAATTTTTAAATGACCGTAAAGTATATTTTTGAAACCTATGTTGTACAACCACCATAATTTGATGAAAATTTCATATTTTTCAATTTTTTCATCTTCAAGAAAATTCTTTGTAGATTGACGTCATATAATTTATTTTCAAAAAAATGTAAAAAAAAAGTTATTAAAGTCTTACTAAACCTCACTATTTTAAGTCTAGACACCAATTTTTATTAATAAAAATTGAAAAATAGTAAAATTGATCATATCACTATGAAATTTATATTTTTAAAATCTGGACAGTCATAACTCTAATGGGTTTTCATTTCATCAAAAAATTCAATTAGGAAGGCCATTAAAAAATATGGCAAGGTAGAAATGTTGGGTTAATCTTATGGAAAGGTAAGTGCTGAGAGGGGAGATGTGAATCAGTACTTATTAAACTTTTAGTATACAATGCTGACCATTTACTAAGTTGAGTACATTGCATAAAAATTTTAAAATCATATAAAGTAATTCAATAAACCATGACACATAACACCATGATTTTTGGTCACACAAAAATCCTTTGTTAGAGGAAAAACTACGGTGGCGATGACACTGACAATCCTTCACTTCTGAAGAATAAAGGTTGCTAAGTTAGAACTATAAATTTAGATACTTCTAGTAGCTTACCCTTTTAGGAGTATTATACTCATTCAAGAGTACAAAAAGACTTATTCAGTCTACCTGATTAAAGGATTTAACATTCTCTCATCTAAGAGATGTACCCGGTTAGAGGATAATTACAAAATAAGACCTGTTAGGGCCTACCCACAGGATGGGATTTCTAAAATCCTAACTATTAGAAAATGTCTACAAGTATGCATCAACCTTAATTTTTTTCAGACTCTTTATGCTCTTTAAGTGCACTACCTCTTTCGGCACTTGGTAAGCTAACTGATCTGCACCCTATATGTTCTTCATTATGTCTTCATCTCTGTTGTTATAACTCTCTCTCTCTCTCTCTCTCTCTCTCTCTATATATATATA
>MU223655.1:2711848-2740336 GCA_018584345.1 Thuja plicata
CTTCTGCCTTGAAACTGCACTACACATCCATATAACTCAACTAACACAACTTCTACCACATGATTCTTAGCAAACATGTGAAGGTCAGAGACTAAAATTACCACAAGGGAAGATAAAACTTCACAATACAGTAATCCAAGTGAAATAGACACAACACACAATGAACCACAATTAGCTTGATCAATAAGGGGTAAAACATCTACACAGTTACTGATTGTAAAAGAGGATAAACATGAATTATACCAAATGAGGCACAAGGTAATTACAATAACAGCAAGCTGTCATAGAACCAGAAGAGAAGTAGATGGATGAAAGAATAGACACAGGAGAAAAAATACTACAAGTATCAGAAAGTTGCTAACAAAAGCGTGCCTTCTATATCCTTCCAATAACTTACAAGATGAGTTTCAACTCATACTTATACAATTTTGAAGCCAACTGCAACCTAGCAATAACTTCCTAATCAAATCCTTTCTTGTCTAACCACCGCATCCTTCGGAAAGTCATCTTATCAAAATATCAACATAAATGCTTCTCTGCAGAAGTGGCCATATCCCTCTAGAAGAGTTTCAAAAGTCTTTGAAATACAATAACTGCTCTGCAGACCTGTCAACTGTATGCTCTGATCCCCCCAAAATCTAATTTTCTGCAAAATATCTGATTCTTTCCCTTCGAGAAGATATGATCTAAACAGAGATCAGCCGACTGCCTCTTGCATAATCCTATAATTAGCATACTCTGATCAAATCTAGAAATCCCTGCAAAAAGAACAAATCATCTCTGCTTTGTCACTTACTCGCAGCCTCCCATACTCTGTTTCTGTTATTTGCGCGAGTGAGCAACAAGCTCTTTATTCATCACCTTTTCTGTGATCGCGTACTCGCGAGTAACCCCTGGCTTTCTGCAATCACACACTCGTGAGCATTATTCTGTTTAACCTTATGGCTCGGCGACTGCGCGACCACCCTATCTTTCAGCTCGTCGCAGAGTCGCAGGCCATTTTTACTTTATTCAGTTCTAACAGCGAGTGCGCGATGAGACATCTCTTTGCTCGTCGCACAGTCACGAGCTGCATTTTGCTCAACCTTATGGCTCGGCGACTGCACGACCACATGGATCTTCCAGCTCGTCGCGCACCCGCGAGCTACATTCCTTTTATCTCTTATCTTTGGCGAGTGCGCGACACCTTCTCCTTCTGCTCGGTCGCACGCTCGCGGGTTGTTTTGCCTTTGCGTCCATTGCTCAGCGAGTGAGCGACCGAGCCCTACTTTTTTCTCGTCGCACACTCACGAGCAGCTATCTTTTCCTCCCTTTTACTCGGCGACTGAGCGATGCGCAGCTTCCTTTTCCGGTCGCACACTTGCAACATGTTTCTTTTTCATGTGCTTTTCTCAGGGACCGAGTGATGAGCAGCTATTCTTGCTCGTCGCGCACTCGTGAGCTAGGAACCCGACATGACATAGACATCACGACTGCGCGACGAGGCATTGAAAAAAATAGACCCGCTCGATCGCAAGGCAACAACGATTTGACTTAAACTGATTGTGATTGCGCGATGACATAATCCTCAGCTCGTCGCTCAATCAGAGGGGAAATGGACTTATGCAGGAATAGGTTGCAACTGAGCGATGACCGTGACTGGAAGCTCGTCACGCAGTCGCGCAACTTAAAACTTGAGAAAAATGTTTAAACACGATTGACATAAGGTCTGATTTTTGAAAAGGGAGGCATGACCATCTTTGGGCAGGAAACACAGAAGAGGGCCAAAAAACATAGGATGGGGAATTTTGGTCAACAGAACCTATTGCTAGGTTTTCACCAAGATGATCATTATTTTCAAGACTTTTTCCAATTCTTCAAATTTTTTTAGGATAATAAGTATGTACATAGTGCTAATTACCAAGAATGCCTTAGGTCTATAACTTCTCTAGATGGAGAGTATTGATGGGCTCTCAAAGCGGTTCTCCTTCAGATGTGGAGATTTTACAGGCTCCTAAGCCAAATGCTACAGTAATGATATAAGGACCCAGCTAGTTGGGTTCAAACTTCCTCTTCTTCTCTTGATGTGACTGATTGCGGGGATTTTCTCTCAACACAAGGTCGACCACCTGAAGATCTCTAGGTCTAAATTTCTTGTTGTATCCTCTTGACACTCTTTTCTGATAATCTCTGAGGTTTTCACATGCCACTTTCCAACATTCATCTAGCAGCTCTAGTTCTTGGAGTCTCAAAACTCTATATTATTCATCTGGGATAAGTCTATGCAAAGAGACCCTAAGAGATGGGATTTCTACCTCTAGGGGTAAGACTGCTTCTGCCCTATATACCAATGCAAATGGGGTTTCCCCAGTAGGTGTTCTGATGCTTTTTCTATGAGACCATAATGCAGGATTGATCTACAGGTGCCAATCCCTTCCAGACTTGTTAATCGTATGATGCAAGATTTTTAGAAAATTTTGATTTGAGGCCTTAGTTTGTCCATTACCTTGCGGCTAATAGATGGAAGAAAAATATTGTGTGATTTTTAACTTTGCACACAACTCATCAATGGTGTTGTTCTTAAATTGTTTTCCATTGTTAGTGATGATGGAGGAAGGTATACCATAGCGATAAATGATGTAGTTCAAAATGAACAGCGAGACTTGTTGTCCAGTCTCTTTAACAAGTGGGACTTCCTTAACCCACTTGGTAAAATACTCAGTAGCTGTAATAATGAACTTGAGTCCATTAGAAGATGAGGGGTGAATCTTCCTGAAGAGATTAAATGCCCATTGTTGAAAGGTCCAAAGTGTGAAAAAGGGAATGAGCTCCCTTCCTGGAGCATGGATAATATTTCCATGCAGCTGGCATTTCTTACAAGCTTTTGCATACCTCATAGCTTATTTCTCCATATCTAGCCAATAATACCCTGCTCTAAGAAATTTTTGGGCCAGTGTCAGACTGTTAGAATGAGAATCACAAATTCCTTTCTGGACTTCAGACAACGCATGTTTGGACTCTTCTTTTTCTAAAAACCTAAGAAAAGTACCGTCTAATCCTCACCTATACACATTTTTGGCCACAAGAACATACCATGAGGCATTGTAGATGAGAAATCATTTTTCATTTCTGGTTAGTCAATTAGGAATGACCTGACGATGCAGGTAAGAGTAGACATGGTGATAATAGGAGGATTCATGCTCAATGAGTGAATAGACCATTTAGAATTCAGGGGAGTTGTAGGAAGGGAAATGGATTTCTTCCACCAGGAACTCGTAGCGAAAATCATCCTCTTGTTATGGAAAGGGTACTAATATAGCCATGGCATCAGCTTCCATGTTTTGTGTCCTCGAGACTTGCTGGAATGTGATGAAAGTGAAATATTTCTTAAAGTCATCAACCATTCATTTATAAGGCATGATTTTGTCATCCTTAGTCTGGTATACATAATTGATTTGGTTGATTACAACTTGAGATTCACCATGGACATGTAGCTCAGAAAAATTTCATTCAAGAGCTAGTTTGCTTCCATTTACCAATGATTTGTATTATGCTATGTTGTTTTTATAGGGAAGAAAAATCTTGTACGCCTTTGGAATGTAATAGTTTTGAGGAGTCAAAAACAAAATCTTAGCACCTGAACCTTGTTGCGTGAAGGATCCATCAAAGAACATTTTCCAGGATCCGTGAGTGATGTGTAGAATAGATCCATATGGGAACTCAACATTGATTGTCTCATTTTCCTACAGTGGAGCATCAACTAGTTGATCTGCAATTGTTTTCCCTTTGATTTCTTTACGCTCAATATACTTTATGTCAAATTCACTAAGAAGCATAACCCATTTAGCCAATCTGCCAATGAGGGTAGCTTTTTTAGGAGATACTTCAAAGGGTAAATGTTAACCATTGGTTTGAGTGAGTGAGCCAATATGTAGTGTCACAATTTCTGAGATGCAAAGACTATTGCTAGACACACTTTCTTGATCATAAAGTATTTCATCTCATAGAATACCAATGTTCTACTGATATAGTAGATAGAATGTTCTTTCTTGTTTTCATCTTCCTGCACTAGTAGTGCCCCTAGTGACATTGAGGTAGCTAAAATGTATAGAATCAATGGTTTTTCCTTATTGAGGTGGCATGAGTACTCTTAGGTTCACCAGGTACATTTTGATTTGAGTGAAAATTTTGTCACATTCTTTACTCCATTGATAAGTAATTCCCTTGCGCAGGATCTTGGTAAATGGTTGTGCTCTATCATCCAACTATGAGATGAACCTTCTGATAGTCTGTATTCTCCCTTGGAGTGTTCTCATCTGATGGATGTTCTTAGGAGGTGGCGTTTCTAGTATTTCTCATACCTTTTCAGGATCAACCTCTATGCCTTTAGCTGAGATAATGTAACCCAATAGCTTGCCAGATGTAACACCGAATGTACATTTCTTGGGGTTCAACCCTAATTTAAAATTTTCCCTTTTTCCATGATTGGGCCTATGTCTTGTAGGTACATAGATCATTTCATTGTTTTAGCAAGAGTATCATCCACATAGTCTTCCATGGTTTTGTGCATCATATTATGGAAGATATTTGCTACTGCCATTTGATAGGTAGCTCCTGCATTTTTCAAACCAAAAGGCATGAAATTCCAGTAGAATGTTCCCTTGGCACATGTGAAGGCAGTCTTTTCTTGATCCTCTCATGCAATCTTGATTTGGTTATACCCAGAAAAACTATCCATGAGAGAATACATTTCATACCCAGTAGTCATGTCTACAATTATGTCAATGTTACGCAAAAGGAAAGTCATCCTTTCGACATGCTTTCTCAAAGTCCCTAAAATCAGTGCAAAATCTAATGGATTTGTCTATTTTTGATACTAGTACAATGTTGGAAATCCACTTTGTATAATCAATATCTCAGATGAATCCAGCTTTGAGTAGTTTTTCTAGTTTAGCCTTGATAAGTAATGCAACATGAGGGTGCATTTTTTTGAGTTTTTGTTTTACTAGTTTTAATCTAGGAGCTATTGAGAGATGGTGCATGATAAGATCTAGATCTAAACCAGGAATATCTGACTATGTCTATACAAAGTTTATCTTATTCTCTTTAAATAAGTCTATGAATTCCTTGAGGTCTTCTACAGATAAAGATATAGCCACATAAATGATGTGTGGGTGTTCCTTTGTACCAATATTCCCTGGTTGAGTTGGCTCTATAAGAACTGATGATCATTCCTGTAAAGGACTAGGAAAGACATCAAGCATCCCATCCTCAGGTTCCTTAGAGAGGTTTTCACCTTTGGATTTGTCTTTTCCTTTTACTATTTTGGGTTCTGAAACTGCCACAATGTGGTTTTCTCCTTCTGACCCTTTTCTCTTTTTTTCAATTTTATTTTATAACTAAGATACTTGATGTTCACTTCAGTCATGCTCACAATAGGTTCACTGGTGGAAGAAGTGACAAGTTTAATGACATTAATATAGCATGCTAAAGAATAGTCATTGGGGAATGTGGGCATTTCAGCAAGTTGTCCCTGTAAGGACCAATCAATGAGTTCAGGATGCTTTAGTGGTAAAGGTTCGATGGGTTCAAGGGCATTCATGGTATGTTCATCATAGACGGTGACTATTAAGTAAAGTCCTATACTTGAACCTTGTATAGACATTTTCAAATTAGAAAGAGGCCTAATGGCATCATCGAAGCCCATGTCAGAAATAAGAGGCCCTAATTCGTTAGACCTAGCCTCTAAGCCTTCACCTACTTTGAGTGTGGGTACATATCACTGAATTGTATCTACCTCTTTATCTAAAGTTCTTTCTGAAAGACTGTCGAACTCATATTCATGGGAGTCTATTTCATCATTAGGTTTCATATCAAGAACATGAGTGAAAGCTACTCTTTGCCCCCATTTTGGATGAGTTTTGTCTAAAAACTTTTTTATGGTTAGACTACTTTCCTCTGTATGTTTGTCTTGTTTAAATGTAGTAGTCTCTGACTGATCATAAGTCAATGGTGATTCCTCTAGAACACGCTCTTCAGTAGCATTGACTTGGGGTGTTTCTTCTTCAAAGAGAAGGGCCAGGATATTGGGAGTAATAGGAGAAGGATACCCATCCTCCTCATCAGAATCATCAGATTCATCCCACTTGGGAGTGGGTATGTCAATGCTTTTTTGTTGTCTTGTTCTTCTCTTCTTCATCTAAATGAACTTGATGTCTCTCTCCTTTATCTAGATGATTATTTTCTCTTTGCATTTTCCTAGATAAGAACCCTAGACCAATTGTGTCTCTAGGTCATCTAAATTTAACAGAGATTGGTTCTTTAAGTCCATTATGATTACATCCAATGGGTCCTTTACCTGAATAACCCATTTTACAAGCTAGTTCATACCCCACTCCAAATGTTTCTAGGGATATTTCACATTGTTCGGCCTCATTATTTTAGGTTCCTTATATAGCCAATACAGAATGACTTTTTCTTATTTTTCATCCTCTAATGGTATGTTGGCTTTAACAAATTCACCATCATAGATTTCTCGGGGTGTTGTTGGTTTCATCTCTTCCAAAGGTCACCCATAGGACCTAGGTGATGTGGGAAGAGAGGTGATTGACAGTACGGGTTCCATTGTGTATCCACCCATACCAGTTTCCTTTATCTTGAATGTCTTTTCCATTTCCTTCAGCAAATTCGCAGCTAATTCAAAGTTGGACACCTCATTGTTATCCAAGACTATAGTGTCCATTGCTTGTCTTAGTGTGTTACATGCATAGCTATTATCTATATGAATAATTACCTCTACACCATTGAACGGGAGCTTGACACACTAATGGAACATTGATGGCACTACCTACATCTCATGGATCCAGGGTCTTCACAATAAGATATTATAGGCCAAAGGGAGATCCAGAACTTGGAAGGAAACATCCCTTTCAACAAGACCAACTCAGATTGATAAACTAACAAGACCTTTAGAATATCTCTCTTGTTCATCCTATGTGTTAGTGATTTTATTTATAGGATCAATGACATTTTCTGAAAATCCTAGTTTCTCAATTAACCTGTATGTGCAGATATTCAACCCTGCACTTCCATCTATCACGAACCGTCTGACATGATGTTTTTTGGATCATAAATTTGATATGCAAGGGGAGATTGTGTGGATGACTTAAAGAGTTTTCATTTTCTTATGAGAATGATAGGTAATAAGGCAAGGTCAAGTGACCCACCATGGATTGAAACCGGTCCAGATCCAAGTCCTTAGGGACATTGGTAGTTGATAGCGCTTTATCTAGGACCTCTCGATGAGATGGAGAGAGTTTAAGGAATTCGAAGATTGAAATTTGGGTAGATGTTCTCTGCAATTTCTCAATGATACTATAGTCTACAATATTTTCTATCGCATGTCATTTGTTTCTATGGTATTGACAGAAATCATTATCTCTCCACCATTTAGGTTTGACCTCTGGATCATATGGTTTGGAGTTATCTGGCAATGTGATCAGCTTGTTTTCTAGTATAGTCTTAAGTGTAGATTCATAGGACTCTCCTAAAGTGTCAAAGTCTCATTTGCGTTTAATCCATGGTTTATCTTTCAACAAATTGCTGACCCCTTTAGAAGATGAGGATTTAGTGGTATTTTCAGCTATTTTTAGGGCCTTTGAGCCACTTTTCAAATTGAAGACTTCTGGTTTTGACTGGAGAGTAGAGTGATGGACTACTCTATCATTTACCACATGCTTATTTTTGTTCCAATACTTAGTCTTTTCTTTAGAGTTGGAACGAAACTTGTTTTCCTTATAAAGGGTATTGTCACCCTTTTTAACAAGCACATCTTCTATTTTTATCACTTTTTCCAGCATTTTCTCAAAAGAGTTTGGACATTGCATCTTAAGGGGGTAGTTTAGTACTAGAATCGGAACACTAGAAAAAATATCCATCTTTTTCATATTCAGGCATGATTTGTGGATATCTAGAAAACATCTTTATCCATCATTGAAGAAAGGTTAGAAAGGGTTCTCCTGTATTTTCCTTCGTGTTGCACAAATCAATCATCGTCACAGGATGTTGGATATTGTAAGAATATTGTTGAAGGAACAGATTCATCAGCTCATCGAAAGTTTTGATACCAGTGGGTAACTTTGAGAACTATTCCATAGCCTGGCCACTTAAACTCCAAGAAAAGAGACGCATAAGATATGTCTCATCATGCATAAATTTTGTACAAAGAGAAAAGAATTCTTGGATGTGATCTTATGGATCAGAGTGACCATTGTACTTATCAAATCGTGCAATTTCAACTATGGGCAGGAATGGAGGTAAGTACAAATATTTATCAAAAGGAAAAGGACAGATTGTGTTTAAGGAAAACTTTGTGTTGGGTTTTTCCTTTTCCTTTTTGAGTTCTTGTAATTCCATTTGCAAATTTTTCATTTTTTTAGCCATGAGTGTCATGGGAGTCTCTTCTCCTTTAGCGATGATATCCTCAGCTTTGAAGCGAGGTGGAAGTTGAGTTCCTTTCTCTGCTAGGTCGAGGAAATATTGTTCCTTATCCTGATTTATGTTTGTTTTCATGAGTTTTATGAAACTCTTATCCTAGAGACATTCATCATTCTCTTCCTCCTTAGGTTCTAATGGACTCAAGGAGTGGTGACTATAGAGGTCTCTCTGTCAACACCTACCTTGACTTTGTCTTTCTACTGACATCCTAGGACTATGTAACTTGTTTTATGGGGATACTAATCTAGGAGGAGTTTGAGGATCTCTCCCAAAAAGAGGATTCTCTCCAAACAAGGATTTTTCTTCAAATGGGAATCCTTGTTCATGAAGTTCCTTAAACTGTCTTCTAGTTTGCACAGACATAAATAAGTTGATTTACCTGATGGACACTGTGGTGATATCTAAAGTGTTTTATAAGTTCAAGACCATATAGAGACCAAGTGATAAATTTCCAACTGAGAAGGAGATAGCAAAGACTCTGATCTTGAGTCAAGGTTAACTAACCCACTCTCACAACCCAAAATACAGACAACGCAGACAAAGACTGATAATATTTGAACAAAAGACTAGTCAATTAGACAAGCGTAACGACATTAGATTTCAAGAAAATTATAGGTTGGACTCACAATATATCATAGTCAAATACAAACTAGCAGAAGTGTTATGACAGCGCAAATTTTAGAATAGACTAAATGTAGTAGGATAGACTGATGAAAAGACAAAGTTTTGACAAGTTTTTGAGAGACTGTTGATGTTTTAGATGAGATATGATAGACAAGTACCTAAAGTGTACAATTTTCTAGATTTTTTTATTATTGTTGTTTTTGTTGTTGTTTTAGTGAACACTCACACCAGACACATAAAGAAGCCCTTAACTATTCAAGAACGTCAAGAAAACCCTATTCCAAGGTGGTGAGAAATGAACAATGCTTGTTTGAATCCTCTTACAATAAAATATCCATTCAAGTTGGATAGTTAGAAGGATAGTTAGAAGCTTGGCAGCACTGGCTCCCCTCCACAACACACACTTCTTGGGCCTAGTAAGATTTAAATTTCTCAATATCTAAGGATCCTAATAAATTTACTATCTCAACAAGAGGGTTACATGAGAGGTTTCTTAGGCATGCGCGCCTCACAACAATCGTATCAACAAGTAGATAAGGATTTTGGCCACTATCTGAAAATGTTTTTAGAAAGGGTCTTCCTTTAAGTCTATCCTTTATGTTTGTGCAAGCACGATTCAGGCTGCTAACCCCATAGAGCACCTTATCAAAGAAATTCATGATACATGATTGAGACCCAAAAGCCCTTCTTTGTGTTAGGCAAGAGTCGAGTATAAGCTCAAATACCACTTATTTTCCAATGTTTTAGCCTAGAGGAAGCATTTTTATTATAGTGAGTTGAAGAAGCTTGGTGTTAGCTTGTTCTCACTTGGGTCATTCTCCAAGGGTGAGTACTTTTTCCCACTTGGATAGGCCCTCTAAATTTGTAGATCTCAAATGGCGAATGAAATAATGTTTCTGGATTTCTGATAATGACAAAAGGACGAGAGCATAGTTTCCTGACATTATTTCCATCCCTAAAGCACCAAATAGAAGTTCATGTTACAAATTCTTGCATGTGTGTTCCTATTTTAATAAAACAAAAACAATATGAAAGCACAATGTTTAGTATTCTATCGATCATGGCAACCTGCAAGATGATTTGTTAGTAGTCTGTGTTTTAGTCTTCTTTTTTAACATCCTACAAACCACTGTTAGGCTGAAACCAATAAGATAATCTAGAGAACAACAAAGCCCAAAACTTGTTAGCGTTATAAAATTCAAAAAATCAGAAAAATGATTAT
Organism: Thuja plicata; assembly: GCA_018584345.1. Lineage (NCBI taxonomy): Eukaryota > Viridiplantae > Streptophyta > Pinopsida > Cupressales > Cupressaceae > Thuja > Thuja plicata. The sequence goes on from MU223655.1 coordinate 2,722,170, forward strand.
ATATTTAGAAACTAGACAAGAAATCACGCACTTTCAAAAAACAATGCACTCAAAAAAGTTACCGTATGAGCCTGTACGAAGCTCTGGAAGTTGCAAAATGTAGGATTAAGCTGGTATAGCCATCAAAATCTACAATTTCTGAGCCATCCAAAAACCCAAAACTGAAACAAACCCCACCACAGTGATCCTTGGGAAATCTACCCAAAATAAAATAAAAAAATCAGAGTCAATTTGGACTAAATATGAACAAGTTATCGTCGTTTAAAGTTAGACTGAAAAAACAAAATGCATATGGTCAAGGAAATTTTTTAAAACTCCCTGCTGACATCAACAATTTGTGATGTTAAGTTTGACAGTTTGAAGGCCATCAAGAAAATCCAATATCCCTTCACAATGACGTCTCGGAGGCCATGAAGTTTAAGATGAAATGTATTTGGATTGGGTGGAGATTAGGTGGCTAGGAAGAAGTTGAGCGATGCATTTGGAGGGCTGAGTGGAGCCCAGAGGACTGAGTTAGGTCACGAGTGGTAGAGGAGAGGTGCAGTAGAGAAGGTGTTGGGTGCTGAGTGAGGTGAGGGTTTTGCAGAGGGAGGCAGGTCGAGGTGGAGGAGAGGTGTTTGCAGTGAGAGGAGGGGTGGAGAGCAGTTGAAGAGGTGGCAGAGGGTTTGACGTGGGCAGAGGGATGGATTTTTTGAGCTGTGTCACGGGCTGCACAGGTGTTGGAAGTGGTAGTGTTGTGGGCGGGTGTTGTGGGGGGAGGGTGAAAGGTGTAGGCTACATGGAGGGAGTTTAGCGTAGTGGATGAAGTGGTGAGGTTTTGGGAGGGAGATGGTGGGAGCGACACATAGTGAGGGAGGGAGATTAGGTTGAGAGGTAGAGGACGTGGAGAAGTATAGGGAAGGGTTTTACGTGAGTTGAGTTGTTGCATGTGGATGGGCAGGGAGCGGTGGTGTTGTGGGATTTTAATCCCACATTTATGGGGTATAGAAAAACTGTTTGTTTTTATTCAAAGCCCGTGAAAGAGCTAAAAAAACAAAGAATTGGGGTTGTTAGGGATTGGGTTTGGCGTGATGGGTGCGAGCCAAATGGAACGCAGGTATGATGTAAAAGCAATTGAGGATAATAGCATGGGTGGTAGTGGATTCAAACCAAACCAATATTTTTAAAAATAATTGCCTCGATTAGCATGCAGGCAGACTGTAAAAATATTTGCCTAGATAAGCGTGCATGTAGATTGTCTCAATTTGCATGAAAAGGGTCGTACGACCTCTCTATGTAATTTTTTTCTCCACATTCATTTTTTGGGTGGGTATAGGTATATTTATAGTTGTTTCACACCGAAATGATGACCCAAACGTGGTGGTGGACTCAGATTTATCTCAAAGTGGGTGTGGAAAGGGGTTTTTGCTCAAAGTGAAAATTGAGCCCCACGGTGGGTGCCAGAAATATATGCGTGAAAATGGGCAAGTACCTGCAGGCTGCAAAACAAACACACACACACACACACACACTTCAATAAAGTCTTTATGTGGCTAGTGGGTTAGACAATACGAAATCAAAATAAACAATCTACACTAACTGGTAACGACCCATTGCCTTCTAGTAGGAAGGAGTATGAGTTTTCTCTCAGTTCATCGCAAAATCAGTGACTACACTGATAACCTAAATGTAGGATTTTAAAGCTATGTTAAATGATCCAAAATGATAGATGCACGATGCAGATTTGTGGTTAATCCAATCTAATTAGGTTGATTTTAAGAGAACCAAATAGAAGTGTGTAAGACTCATTTGAAAAAACCAAAATTAAAGTGTGCTCAAAGTTAGATTATTTGCATGCTTAAAAAAAATCAACAATTAAAGCTAATTGATTAAAAGAAAGCTAAGATGCAAGAAAATGAGAATGTGAAATACAACATAATAATTGTTAGAATGAATTCAGAATAATTGAGAGGGGGGTGAATCAGTTATCCTTAGGTCTAGATGTACCAAATTAAACTTTATATCACTTTGAACAACTCAGATCTGCTCAGCAACAATAGCATAAATCAACAACATACATATGCAGTTTTACTATTCAAATATAATTAGCTTGCAGAAAATTAATGGTAAAACACAACATAACATTCACACAAGTTGACACCAGTATTTAACGTAGAAACCCAATTTGGGAAAAACCACCAATAACATGCTATCAAGTTTTCACTCTTCTGAAGTGAGCTCTGTTAGGAGCCACCCCTATTAAAGGTTACAAAACACATTGCTAAATGTGACCTGGTTAAAGGATTTAATCACCCTGTCAAGAGTGGCCTTGTTAGAGGACTTAGAACATTCCACCTGAATGTCACCTTGCTCAAAGGATTTATGCAATGACTATTAGGTCAACCTGGTTAAAGGATTTTGACAGATACAATGGTTAAAAAGTATTCAGCAGGTGTGATCTGATACATACAACTTACTTTGAAAATCCAGATCCAATTAAGCTCTAATGCTAATTCACCTAGTGGCCTCCATTCTCATTTCAATCTTCAAATCTTCTTGGAAATCTATCAAGCAATCACTCCCGCAGCTCTTTGCTTCTCTTGTTCAGCCTTCTCTGCTAGATCATGCCAATCAGTCAATTAACTATGCAATCCTCTTGCATACACTTAGCACATACATACACTCTACTAGAATAACCCCTTGAGGTTATCATATACCTCTTCATCTAGGTCAGATAAATCTTTTGTCACTTAATCAAGATCGTAGTTCTTAGGTTAGGTCAGATCCAGTGGATCTTTCCATCTTTCCATTTAATTTGCTTCTCCAAAGCAATCACTAATTAAATCTTTGATCCATGCATTAATTATGGTTACCCGTGCATTTAAATAGTGTGGACCAATTGTGCTTATCCTTAATTAACTTTACATATCCCACTAAAATCAATTATGTTAGCCAAAGATCTCAAATCTCAACAATTACCATAATATTGTTCCTCGGCCAACACTGTGTTCTTCCGCTTGGTCATCATTGGTTTCCTCAGCAATTTACTGGCGCTCGATCATCACTGACTTCACTCAACATAAACTATTCTCAGTAAACTATCATCAAAAGATAAACAACACATTACTTTTCCAATGTGCCAACTGATCAAATACCCTTATGATTTCCCATAACTCAACCATTCCACTTGGTCTTCTTGTTAAATATTCTTCATCAATCAATAGATATGGTACCCAAATATATAGCAATAGTCTCACCAGTTAAGGTTTGACATCAATGAAAAAACAACAATTGTTTCCAGTATAGCTTTCCCACAATCTCCCGCTTTGGCATTGATGGCAACACTAAACAATAAAACAATAATTTTCTAACCATAGTTACCATACAATCCAAAAAATTTGCCTGTGTTCCTTGATATGAACAAATCTTCATTAATGTCTTTAGTTTCATTCTGATTCTCATCTTGTAAAATATTTTTCCTTCTGTGTCTGTAATCACACTGAAAGCATGTCTGTTCATGTTCATCTATAGACTCCCTCTGTGAGTAAACTCTCTCTTTATCTCTAAGTATAGTAAACATCTCCCTCTTTCAGTAAACTTCTCCCTCTTTGACAATAATGCCAAAGACGTTGACATCTTCATCATGTCAATTCTTCTATTCTAAACTCTGTGTAATGTTGTTCCTATCATCTTGCTTATGACCGATCCTCTTTTCTATCCTTGTATGTTTTTCACAACTTTAGGCATCATCCTAAAGTGTGACTGTCTGTGCATCAATGTGAAAAATATTTTGAATATAACATTTGATTCAACAGTATCATTCTGGACTAATTAGCCTCAGTTAGGGGAATCACCCCTAATTTACCTCACATATACTCATGAGCATCTTTGGGTAGTGCCTTTGTAAATATATCTACTAACTATTCCTTAGTATTCACATATTCCGGTCTCACATCCTTCTTCAGAACTATCTCCCTCAAGTAATGATACTTGATAGCTATATACTTTGTTTTAGAGTGAATCACAGGGTTCTTAGAAATATTAATGGCACTCATGTTATCACAATATATGACAACTGGTTCTGTGTTCTCTTCTTTCTTACCTTTCAGTAGTATCTTCAACCATACAATATTAGAATAATTAACTACTGCTGCTACATACTAGGCTTCAGTTGTAGATTGTGTGGTGCAATTATGTTTCTTGCTTTTCCATTAAACTAATGTTTTTCCTACATGAAATTCTCCTCCTATGGTTCTTTTCTTGTCATCCACATTTCCATCCCAATCAGAATCAGTATAGACTCTGAGTTCAAACTTGTCATTCTTTTTGTAATACAGACCATAGTCATCTGTTCCTTTCAAATATCTCATAATTATTTTTACTGCCATCATATGAGTTTCCTTGGGATTGGCAAAAAATCTTGCAATAATGCGAACAACCAATGCAATATTAGGTCTATTGTGCATAACATATTGCAGCTTTCCAATCATTGAACTGTAAAGGGTTTGATTCACTTCTTTTGTATCATCATTTTTTGTTAACTTCTGTCTAGTATCCATGGCTGTACTCACTGGTTTTGAATCTTCCATTCCAAAAAAATTTAGTATCTCCTTGACATATTTTGATTGTGTAATATAGATACCATTCTTCATCTGATATATTTGTAAGCCAAATTTTTTTTTTATCTCACCAAACATAGACATCTCAAATTCAATTTGCATCTCCTTTGAAAATTCTTGGCACAACACATCTTGTCCACTAAATATAATGTCATCAACAAAAATTTCAGCCAATAAAGTACCTTTACATTGCTCTTTCTTCAAATACAGATTTTTGTTGTCACTGGTTCTTGCAAGTCCAATATTTATCAGATAATTGTGCAATCTCTCATACCATGCTCTTGGTGCTTGCTTCAGTCCATATAGTGCCTTGTGTAATCTGCAAACCATGTTCTTCTTTCTTAGGTCAAAAAATCCATCAACTTGTTCAATGTAAAATTCTTCTTCTAATACCCTTGAATTAGTCTGTTAAAATTTGATAGACTTTAAAACCTTTGTAGGATGCATATGCAAGTAATGTTCTTACTCCTTCCAATATTGCAACTCGGGCGAATGTTTCTCCATAATAAATTCCTTCCTCTTGTGCATAACCTATGCATACCAGTCTAGCTTTGTTTCTTGTTACCTCTCCATGTTTATTCAACTTATTTCAGAATACCCACTTAGTACCAATTACATTTTTTTTATTCGGCCTAGGTACAAGTGTCCAAGTCTTATTCTTCTCAATTTGTTCAATTTCTTCATTCATGGCTTGTATCCAATCTTCATTGTCTAAGGCATCTTTAATTGTTTTAGGCTCAAAATCACATAATAAGCATGTATCTTCTCTCAACTTAATTCTTGTCATAACTGCAGAATTCTTCGATCCTATGATTTGATCAGGTTTATGGTGCCTCCATACATACTTTGCTAGAGTAGGTTCTTTTTCTGCTTCAGATTGATCATTCACATTCAATTCAGGTAGATTCTGTGACTTGGCATCTTCATCAGATAGCTCGGTAATTACCTCTTGTTGCCTAGGAGATTCATTATGTAACTCAACATGTGCTAGTTGTTGCTTGGAAAACTCTTTCTCAGTTTCAGGTAATTCACTAGAATTTTCCTCATTCATAAAGATGAATGATTTGTAACTTTTAGGTTCCTGTGTGCTTTTAGCTTCATTTCTTTCTGCATATTCATTAATTCTAACATTATCACTTTCCACAATTTTGTTAGTGTTACAATTCAAACACTTGTATGCTTTGTTTTTACTTGAATAACAAGGAAATATGCCTTCTTCACCTTTAGCATCAAGTTTTACATTTCTGTTATCCTTCAATATGAAACATTTGCTTCTAAAAACTTTGAAATATTTTACATTAGGTGCATGCATACCCACCATAGCTCATAAGGTGTAGCATTAGTACCTTTCTTAACTTGTACTCTATTCAGGGTATAGACTGTTGTACTTATAGCTTCTCTCCAATATTTCTATGCAATATTTTTCTCTATCATTAGTTTTCTAGCACAGTCCATGATAGATCTATTTCTTGTCTCAGCAATACCATTCTATGGTAGTGTCCTAGGTGTGGACATCTGTCTGTTTATCCCTTGGTCATTGCAAAACCTGTTAAACTCATTAGAAATAAACTCACCTCCTCTGTCAGATGTTAAACATTTCATGCTTTTGCCTGTCTCCTTTTCAACTTTTGCCAACTACCACTTAAATAACTATAATGCATCCGATTTTTCTTTAAGAAACATAACAATCATCATTCTTGAGTAATCATCAAAATATAAAATACAGTATCTATCTCCATAGTAAATTTTCTCACCAATGGGACCACAAATGTCAGTATGAGCTAATTCAAGAATTCCATCAAAAGTATGAGTCTTGCTTTTGAAACTAGATTTAGTCATTTTTCCTAATTAACATTGTTTACACATTGCATTTTCAGGTTTCTTCAACTTAGGAAGCCCTCTAACCTTTTTCAATTTACTTATGCTTACTAAGTTATCAAAATTTACATGACACGACCTTTTATGCCATAACCAAACATCATTATATGGTGAAAACAAGCATGTCACATCAGCTAAGTCCAGATAGAACAAATTACCTTTTCTTTGCTCACCACTTCCAACTAATTCTCGAGTGGCATCATAGATCTTTGCCTTCTTGTGATGGAATTCAACTCTCTAACCAGAAGTATTCAGTTGTGCAACACTCAATAGATTATAGTTAAGATCATCAACCCAATATATATTGTCACATTTGATCTTGTCAGTCAAGTTAATTGATCCTTTCCCTTTAACAAGACATGGTGCATCATTACCAAATTTAAAATAACCACCTTGGTCTAAGGTTTCAAATTTATCTTTATCACCAGTCATGTGATGTGAACAACCACTGGCAATGATCCAACGGTCACCTTTACTCATATAAGAAATTAGTGCAATTTTCTCATCATCATCATATTCATCTTTCATAGCAACATACACAACCTCTATATCATTTTCATCATTATTGTCAGATTCACTGTCAGAAGCTTCCTCGGCTATATAACAAGATTTATTACCTTTATCTTTGTAATCTTTATACTTTCTAAAGTCTCGGTCATCCTTTCTGTCTTTCTAATTTCTTTCCCTTCTTTCATCTTTATCATTCTTATCAGGACATCTTGTAGCAATATGACCAACTTTGTTACATGAAAAACAAATGATAGGAAGTTTACCTTTGAATTTTACTTTTCCTCTTGATAGTCTTTTTCCATGAGTTCTTCAAGTTCTTCCATATCATCATCTATAGTGTCATTGTCATTGTTCACACATTTCTTTCCTTTCTTTGATTTGTTAATGACCAACTGGGATCTGAATGCAGATTCAATAGCTTGTGGAGTGTAGTTATCAATATTTGACATCTCAAATGTAGTAAGTCTGCCTACCAGACCTTCTAAAGTCAAATTATCATTAGGAGTACATCTTGAATTGCAGAGACTCTAATAGCATATACATGAAGAAGAGTTCTTAGTACCTTGCTCATAATGGTATTATCATCAATGGTTCCCTTGGCTCCTCTAATAGCATTTACAACTTCCTTTATCCTACCATAGTATTGAACTATATTTTATCCTTCTTGCATTTTCATTTCATCAAACTTAGCTCTTAAAATTTCAAATTTGGCTCTCAGTACATTTGTATCTCCTCCATACATGGTTGCAAGGGAATCCCACATTTTCTTTGTAGTTGTACAATTCTTTATGTCTTCAAACTCATGATAGTTAAGAGATTATGCAATCTCCAACATTGCTAGATTGTGTTCCTGCTTTTCTATTAACTGTGTAGTTGTGGTAGGTGCAGTGGGGGCTACGTAATCATGTTCAACATAGTGCTTAGTAGAATCGCCAATACCAACAAGATGTAATTTCATCAAACTCTCCCATGCAGAGAAATTATCTTTGTTCAACTTTGGTACCTCCTTTTTATACATCTTGATATTTTGCTCCAAGTGCCTTCAAATTGTTTTCAAGAGACCTAAGCTCTGATACCAATTGTTAGAATAAATTTAGAATAACTGAGGGGGGGGGAGGGGGGGGGGGGGGGAANGGGGGGGGGGGTAAATCAGTTATCCTCAAGTCTAGATGTACCAAATTAAACTTTATACCACTTTGAACAACTCAGATCTTCTCGGCATCAATAGGATAAATTAACAACATACATATGTAGTTTTACTGTTCAAATTTAATAAGCTTGCAAAAAATTAGCACTAAAATACAACATAAACATTCACACAAGTTGACACCAGTATTTAACGTGGAAACCCAATTTGGGAAAAACCACCAATAACATGCTATCAAGTTTTCACTCTTCTGAAGTGAGCTCTGTTAGGAGCCAACCCTGTTAAAGGTTGCAAAACACATTGCTAAATGTGACCTGGTTAAAGGAATTAATCACCCTATTGGGAGTGGCCTTGTTAGAGGACTTAGAAAATTCCAACTGAATGTCACCTTGCTCAAAGGATTTATGCAATGACTGTTAGTTCAACCTGGTTAAAGGATTTTGACTAATACAATGGTTAAAAAGTAATCAACAGGTGTGATCTGATACATACAAATTACTTTGCAAATTTAGATCCAATTCAACTCTAATACTAATTCACTGACTATCCTCCATTCTCATTTCAATCTTCAAATCTACTTGGAAATCCATCAAGCAATCACTCTGGCAGCTCTCTGCTTCTCTTGTTCATCCTTCTCTGCTAGATCATGCCAATCAGTCAATTAACTATGCAATCCTCTTGCATACACTTAGCACATACATACACTCTACTAGAATAACCCCTTGAGGTTATCATATACCTCTTCATCTAGGTTAGATAAATCTTTTTCTGCTAAATCAAGATCATAGATCTTAGGTTAGGTCAGATCCAACGAATCTTTCCATATTTACATTTAATTTTCTTCTCTAAAGAAATCACTAATTAAATCTTTGATCCATGCATTAATTATGGTTACCTGTGCATTTAAATAGTGTGGACCAATCATGCTTATTCCTAATTAACTTTACATATCCCAATAAAATCAATTATGTCAGCCAGAGATCTCAAATCTCAACAATTACCATAATACTGCTTCTCGGCCAACACAAGGTTAAAATTAGCTTACCCTACTATTTGCTCAGTTCGTTAGATGCTACAATTACTAGTTATCAGAAAGACCCTAAGGGGGACCATGCCTCTCATCAAGGGATTATGTTTCTTGTTTATGAGGTTCTGAAATCTAAGAAAATGGAAAGGTCTATGGAGAAGAAGAATTTGAAGGATGCTAAAGATACTGAAGGTGATGAGGAGTACAGTATGTATGAAGATAACATTGAAAGTGAACAGGAGGCTAGAGGTTTTGTTACTCTTAAAAATAATAAAAGGGGTACTTCTAAAAAGAAGAAGAAATCTAGCATTGAAGGGTCGGAGACTGAGATTAGTGATGAGGAATGTGAGGAGGGCAGCAGAAAGAAAAAAGGCAAAATGAAAATGAAGAAGAAAACCCAGATTGGGGATTCGGAGACTGAGACTGAAATTGATGCTATTAGAAAGAAGAAGAATAAGAAGAAAACCCAGATTTGGGATTCAGACACTGAGACTGACAACGAAGCTATCAAAAAGGAGGGCAAAAAAAGGAAAAGAGTTGAGGGCAAGGGTAATATATTTCGTAGAAACAAAAATTCCAGCAAGAAAAGAATTGTTATCACCTCAGATGAGGAAGATTTAAGCCCTGAGTAAAAGCGGGAGACTAAGGAAAAAGATGATAAAGATAATGAAAAAGATGATACTTTTATCAATACCAATGATTTGAAGATTGATACTCAGCAGGGGGATGGTAATTTGGATCAGAATACTAAAAAAGATGATGATTCTGGGTTCAATGACTATCAGGACAATCTGGAAACAGGGGACCATAATAGTAATTAAAAAAAAGGTATTATTGAGGGTTTCTCTAGGCTGGTTAATAACATGTTTAATGACCAGGTTATTCTGAAAAACCAAGTTGATAAAATACAAGCGGATATTAAAATTCTCAACAGAATGGGGATTGGGGAAAAACCTGTGGCCGACTGTTTGAAGGAAATGAAAGAAGTTGTTGGTAACCCTAAAGCTCAGGCTGAGTATGCTAATAAGGTGGGAACTATGGAAAGACAAATTAAAGACATCAAAGACAGAGTGGAGAAGGATAACAGTGTGGAACAACTTAAGATTTTGAAGAATAAAGTGAAAAGACTGGAGGCTTCGGTTAAAAAAATAGGGGAACAATGCCTCATCAGCCTCAAAGCATATTGTGGTCATGCACAAATTTTAATGGATAAACTAGATAGGATTAACAAGGACAAGGATAGCAGTATAGTGGAGACTATGGGCCCGGGATCGCACACTAGAGCTAGTTCCAAGAAAAAGAGTCCTAAGGAGGATAAAGAAACGGAGGAACTCAAGACCTCAGTCAACAATATGCAGATTATGGTCCTCGAAGCTGAGGATCTGGTGAAGGAGATGTAGCTATTTCTTCTGTTGTCCTGGTTGGGTTCTTTTTGTTGTCCCTACTGTCTTTTGTTGTATCTTTGGGACTTTTTTGTTCGGGGTGTTTCTTTTCTGTTCCTTTCTTCTCTGGTGCTTTGGCATAGTTTTTTTTTATTTTTAATGTTTATCTCTCTTTTTACTCTAGGTTGCAGGTCCTTGTAAAACCTGTTGAACTCTTTGTTTTTTGTAAAGGTTTCGGGTCCTTGTAAAACCTGTTTTTACTTAATTATAACACTGTGTTCTTCCTCTTAGTCATCACTGGTTTCCTCAGCTATTTACTTGTGCTCGATCATCATTGACTTCGCTCGACATAAATTGTTCTCAGTAAACTATCATCAAAAGATAAACAACACATTACTTTGCCAATGTGTCAACTGATCAAATACCCATGTGATTTCCCATAACTCAACCATTCCACTTGGTCTTCTTGTTAAATGTTCTTTATCAATCAATAGATATGGTACTCAAATAGATAGCAATAGTCTCACAAGTTAAGGTTATACATCAATGAAAAAACAATAATTGTTTCCATTGTAGCTTTCCAACAAATAATGATAACAAAAAGTAGGATCCTTGTGAAGGAAATGAGCTTCTCTTTTGTAGAAATCTCTCTCGAATCAACGGTGGAGATCAAAAGAAAAGAGTGGCTCAAACTCGATTGAAGAAGCACAATCCATGTGCAAGTGATGTGATTGGTTGAAAGAGTCAGTTGACTGAACTGACTGATTAATCTTTTTGGAAACTTTCATGTTCAGTTTTCAGTTAACTAAAATGTTTCCGAAATGATAAATAGTGGAGAATCAGTTAACTGAGTGGAACTGGATTGTTTCCAAAATGATTAGTTAACTGGATTTGATGATGTCACATGCATTTTTAATAATTTAAATGATTTTGAATACATATTCTTTTTTATTAATTAATTTAATTCTCTTTTTTATTTAATTGATAATTTAGTAATTTTATTTAATTAATATATTAGAATATCAATTAAATAATTAACATAAGGTTTATTTCCCAATGTAATATGATTTTAGGGGTTAATTAATTAATCAAGTAAGCTGATCGATTAGGACCTAGGGTTTAGGTCAGATCAATTCAAATTTGATGAATTGCCTATTTGATTTAGGACTTAGGGTTTATCAAGATTAGGGTTTCTTGATTAATTGTTGAGATTGGGGGTCTAGGGTTTAGATGATCATTTTTATGTGATTACACAAGTGTGTCCTTTTCCTTCTCATTTGTATGCTTCTCAGCTTCCTTCTATTCATTTGTTTCATTGGCTCATCTTTATGTGGTTTGTGTTGTTGTTTAATAGACTCAATTGGGGGAACCAATTCAGTATTCAGTGTTGTTGTGGTCTCGGTAACCATATCCTTCTTGGTGTTCTTGTCTTTCTCAACTTCCTTTACCTTTTCTTTCTATGTTTCCTTTTCCTTCCTTATTTCCATTTTTCGGTTGGTTGCTACATTATATATATCCATAGCAACTAGATTATTATCACCTTGAGTTGTGTGATAATCTAGTACTTGTTCTAAAACAGGTTGTAAAGTAGTAGCTTTATCTTTGATGTTCATTTGTTCTGTATAGATGTTCTCACTTGACATAACATTATCATCTTGTGATGTATCATCTCCAGGATATTTTTCTATAATATCCTCAATAACAATTTCATCAGTGTCAATTTTCAGATCAATAGGATTATTCTTACATTGGTCAACTTTGCCAACTTCATTGGTTATGTTATCTTTTTCTTGTTCAACTTGGGATTTAGGCTCTTTTATGTCAAATATCTCTGTCCATTTTGCATCGGTTTCCAATAGTAATATCTCCAAGTCTCATGTCAGAATCCTTAAAGATCTATCCTTAACAAGGAATTGTTTAGAGTATTGTCTCAAGGTCTCCTCATTTTATTCAACAAATAGATTTCTTACAATTAACACAATAGCTCTTTCTCTCATTTGTTTATCTGCATTCATATCATATTTTCATCTTTTATCTATGTTGTTGTATAAATCTACAGGCAAAAATGTGATAAATTCAAGTGGCGTGTATCTGAATTTGTGTAAAGAGTAAACAATTGCATCTTCAATGTTTTTCATGTTCTCTTTTCTTTGACTAGTATACTTTTCTTACTTCATTCCTATGAATGATCCATACTTCTTCATTGTCTCTAAAATTTCATCTAGACTTACTGATGTTGGAGGCTTGTTCTTCGCAACTTTGGCTTTTCTCAATTCTTCAGTTTCTGAGTCAATATCTTGTGGCAAATTGAATTTTATCCTTGGTCTAGTGTTTTCCTTCTTGCCTCTTACATATAACCTCTCTTTTAATTTAGAAGAATTATTATTTTCTTTCGGTGATGTTGTATACCTTTTTGATGATCTAGTAGATTTGGGGCTCAGTGAAGGATTCAATTCATGTTGTTTCGTACCCTACACTCTAGAGGTTATCAGTTCCCAGATCCTTAGTCAAATTAGCACTCATCTTGCTAGATTTTATTTGAATCTTAGGTACTAAGATATCTTGCTTGATCTTATCCTTAACTTCTTCATATGTTTCATACCTCTTGGCTCCTTTATTAATAGGATTAGCTAAGAGAGTTTTGATTTGTTGAGATGCAAAGTCTATATCCATCTCATATTCCATCGGATCTAGACATGTGCTCCTAGGCTTGATTGCATTGATTAAATATTAATCAGTGTCTACCTCAACATATAGAATCATGATATTTCTCAACTAACTGAGGTGGAACTCTGAATCTATTATGCATCCTTGTTTGAAAATTAGAGAATTAATCATTCATAAAAATCTCAAGATTCGCTCCTAGACTATTTATGTATTCACTAATATGATAAATGACAAGTCTATCAACACTCCATTTCACATTTCTAATAGATGGAAAGAATTTGTCAAAGTAAAATTATATGCATAACAGTAGTGGGGTGTCAGCAAGAAGTTGAGTCCACTTTTTGGGCAAAAAGTGGAAGTGTTTTTCCTGTTTTTCAATTTTTTTGTCAATTGATGTCAAAATTTGAGGCACTTAGAGATTGAATCTCAGAAAAATCCACTAATAGAAAATGTAGTGCTCAGAGCCTAGTTTTCAAATATGTAAATTTTTTTAATACGCTCATGGTAGAAAATATATTTTAGTAGGCATTGTTAAAAACCCCTTTTTCAAAATGTTTGTTTCAGGACCATACCACACACATGTATGACCACCCTATTTTGAAGTAAATAAATAATTTTTTGTAAATCCTTCTGGAGAAAGGTACCTAAAACATCAAACATTGATCAGAATATTTTTTCTTTTTTTGTTGTATTTATTTTTTTTATTAATTTTTAATTGACTATAAAGTACATTTTCGAAACCTCTGGTGTACGGCCACCATAATTTGAAAAAAATTCACTTTTTTGGGGATTTTTTTTAAAATTTGGAGGGAAATTCTATGTAGATTGATGTCATATAATTCATTTTTCCAAAAACATAAAATCAAAAAAGTTATTAAAATTTTAGTTAACCTTACTATTTCAACTTTAGGTACCACTTTGGCATAATAAATATTTAAAAAATTCTAAAATTAGTCATATCACTACAAAATTTATATTTTTATAATCTGTACAATATAAATTTAAATGGGTTTTTGTTTCTTCAAAAAATTCATTCGGGAAGACCTTTAAAAAATTACGACAAAGCGTAAATTTTAAATGTCAATGCCTTAGCCATATTTTTGCAAAGTTAAGCACAAGCTTGGTGGGACCAAGCCTGTCTCGAACCAAAAACTAGGGCACAGGTACAGTTCTAGCTTCTAATTTTTAGAAATGGGCACCCATTTTTTTAAATTCAAAAAATGGGTGCCTGTTTTTTTTTGGACCGTTGAAATAGAAACGGGCACCCGTTTAATAAACGAGCGCCCGTTTTATAAATGGGTGCCCGTTTCTATTTAAATAATGGGTGCCCATTTTTGAAAGAGTCGTTGGAAACAAAAAACTGACTATGGGCCTGATCTCAATGATTGCCAAGTATTCAATCATTTTTATGACATATTGATATAGCAGAAAGAATATTTTCACCTACATTCTCTTTTTTTTCTTGATCTGGATTTGACAAGAAGGGATTAATTTGAATTCAAATTTTGGTGCAAACATGGGATCAAAGAAATGTAGAAAGAGGCAAAGAAAGGTTCTGACAGCTGATGAGGTTGCAAAAAATAGAGAGGAGACAAAATGACAACGAGAAACAAGAGAAAGAATTCAAAACCTGAAAAATCCTAGAGCATCGAGTTGAACAATCATTTTAGAAGAGGAGAAGAATGAGGACACCATGATGGATGTAGAGGTTGAAGAAGAAAATACAATAGGAGAAAATTTAGGTGCATTTTCTAATCAAGTGTTGGATACAGGTATGTGTTCACAGCCAAATGAAACTTATTCTGATAAAGAACTTGATCTTTTTGTATTAGCGGGTTACTCTTTAAATCATTTAGATTCTCTTCCTTAAAAAAAGAGTAACAGATTATATTTCACATAAAACACCACAAATTAGTAATGTTAATCATAATGATAAAGTAACTGAATGTCAAACCCCAATTAAAAGTGAAATTCAAACCCCAATTGAAATCAAATGACAATTGAGATAAAAAATGTGGATGTAGACATACATACACCAATTGAGAAAGAAACCCCCAAAAAAGATAATGAAATGAATGAACAATTTCAAATTAAAAGTAATGTGCTAGACAATCTTCTTGGTTTGGTTTCATGGAGACAGATTAGGCCACACACGAGTAAATTGTTTAGAGAATTTTTTATAATAAGGAATTTTGGTTTCAATGTCAATTAATGTTACAACTAATTAAAATGACTAAAATGAAAAAAGTGATTAAGAGGTTAGGCATTTATGTGAAATCTAAGAAGAAGAAAGAGTCTCTAAAACAAGTTGTATCAACTATTGCTAGTGCCTTTGATACAATCAGAAAGAAAAGGTGTTCTAAAGATAGGAATGTGGCACGATGAGCAATAACAACAACTTTAGTAAACAAAACTACTTGTGATAAAAGAATGATGACAAACATAAGTGGATATCTTAATATTCATCATAAAACTTTATCAAGAGTTGTAAAAAGAAGAGTTAACTTTGAAAGTGATCCGGCAAACCATTTGTGGAGCTTTAGTGGCAGACTCCAGAGGTCTGACATGAAACATACTAGTGAAGTCAAAACTTTGATTGAAAATTTTTGGCATGATAATACAAGAGTATCACCTAACGCTAGAGATGTTCTTAAATTAAGAGTTGGCTCAAAAATTTGTGATCCACATCCAAAACATCTTTTGGATATGACTCAAACTGAATTATATAAAAAATTAGTGGATGTTAAGGTGTTAACTATTTCTATTAGTCAAAGATCTTTTGAAAAATATAAACCATGGTATGTAAGGATTAACAAGGAAAGAGTAACATGTTGTTGCAAAATTCACGTTCATTTTTGTTATCATTATGATGTATTTTGATCTATACGTTCTACCATGCATACTAATGAAATGTTGCAAGAATATGGTATAAATATAGCACCTCAAACTATAAAAGAATTTATATCAGGTTTTTTTTGTAACCCACCTAATGAGCATTTTTTTCTTTTGAATGCATGTGTTTCTGGTGTAAGTGATGTATGTGGCAATCTTGCATTTTTAGATGAATGTTTGCATGAAAATATTTCAATTGATTTTGGTCACCAATTAGTTGATGTTAAAAGATTTAAAACTATTGAGTATCCATTGAAGGATGGAAAGGTTGGAAAACGGTGTGAGCTAATTACTAAAAAAGTCAGCGTTCATGCATTTATGAATGAATTCAAGAATAAGGTTGTACCTAAATATGTGAAACACTCCCAAAATGCTAGATGGCTTGATGGAAAAAATTTCATATGCAAGAATACATTTCCAATTGGTAGTATACTTTTAGTTGTTGAGTTTGCAGAGAACTACACACTTGCACCACAAGGTGAGGTCCAACCACAATATTATAATTCAGTGCAAGAAACAATGTTTGTTCATATTGTCTTAGGAATGCACCTAATAGTATAGAAGATCATCAAAAAAATTTGAGAGAGTATCATTTCTATATGAGTGATAATAAATAGCATTCATCAGAGTTTGTCTAGTATTGCTTTAAGATCTTTTATGTGAATTTAAGGGAGAGAGAAATTCATATAACACAACATCTAATATGGTCAGATAATTGTACAGGGCAATTTAAGAATGCTATAATGTTTTATTGGTTGAGTAGGACACATAAGAAAAGTAATGTCCAATATATTTGGAGTTTTTTTGAGGCTGGACATGGTAAAGGAGAACACGATGGTGCCGGTGCATGTGTTAAGAGATCCATGTGTAGAGAGAAACTTAAATTTGAGGAAAATGCAAAATTTAAAAATGCACGTGCAATTGTTGAGTGGTGTAAAACAAGTTTATCTACAGGATCAAGTCAGAACTCTACAATTAGGCATTTCTTCTGGCTAGTTGAAGAGAATTATACCCTTTGAAGATATTATTTTGATACAATTAGAGGGTGTGCTAAATGACATTCATTTATGAGTTCTAATTCTAACACTTGGACTATATGGACTAGGGAGCTTGCATTTTTTTGTCAATTTTGTGTTGCAGGTGAATGGGAATAATGTGAGCATATGGAATGGGTTGAAGAATGGAAACAAAAATCCTTAACACCTAGTGAGCCACAAGATCAAGACGATATAATAAATGAAGACCTAAATCATGGATTTGCATCAAAAGATTATCATCATGTTTCAGACCTCATAGAACCTAGTAATTTCATTCAATTTCTTGTAAAACTTTAAACTATATTATTAATGTATGTCATCTGATTTATTATTGTATTAGAATTATATGTCTAAGAAATTTTATTTGTGCATGTACTTAATTTTGTTTTACAGGACATGTGTATGTTTTTGTTGCACCCGAGGATAATGAAGAGCAGACTGACTAATGGCTATCTTGATGTGTACAACCTAAGAAAAAATTGATATGTTATGAAGTAGATGATGATGGTTTTGAGTATCCAATTGGGTCTGTTGTGGTTGTTGGTACATGGCTACGCAAATACCTAACAAGAAGGAATGGTTTACCAGCTTTTGAAGACTACCAATCAGAATAGAAGACTATACATTATTCTCATTTGGTAGTGGCAACAAATATCAAATTGGAAAGGTACAAAGGGAGACCTACTAATAAAATATGATGGACACTTTCAATGGAAGACCATGAGGCAATCATAGATGCATTGCAGGAAAGAGAGGATGTTGATGGGACATTAGGTTGAATTAAAAGAATACATGTAAGTTTTTTTTAATTAATATATTTTTATATGTAGACATGACTTCTTTCAAGTATCATACATGTAGAGCTAATTACTTTGTTTTTCAGGTGTCAAGTATAACTGGACGTAACATATCAGACTATAAATTGTGCAATTTACAACTTTTGGCTAATCAAAGTTGTAATACTAGGTAAGTTCAATTCATTTATCTAACTTTTGGATCCTATAAATGAATTTTACATTTAAATGCATA
>MU223655.1:2749939-2761421 GCA_018584345.1 Thuja plicata
TAGTGTATGAATAAATAATATGTTTTATAATAATAATAATATATGCACACATATGCATATGCATACATATATTTATATAATTATTGGTGAGTAAGTAATTATTGCATTATATTAATAAACATTTAAATAAGTTAATGATATGGTAAATGTGTTGTAAATAATAATTACTATTACCTTCCTTAAATAAGTTAATGATATAGGTAAATATAATTATATCTCTTCCGGGAAAGGCTTTAATGATATTGTTTAAAGCCTAACTATTAACTGATGGATAGTTGGGATGGTTGCATTAGTTGGATTAGTTGTGCAACCACCTCCTCCATTCTATTTACAGGAAAGACTTTCATGTGTGTGGGGAGTTGGCATAGGAAATTTGAATTTGAGGAGAGGCTTTATCTTTGATAGAATATTGCTATAGTTTAGAGAAGAGAGAAATTGATTTTTATCTGAGAGGATGTGAATGAGATTGCTTCCGGAAGACGTTGGAGCTTGTCTGTAGGAGGAATTTGTAGGAGTGCTTGGAGTAGGTTGGAAATCTTGGATCTTCTTCTCTCCAATGGTTTCTCTTTGCCAGACTCCAGGTAGGATCTATCCTGGAGATAATCCTTCTTGAGTGTTTGTTGCTTGATTGTATTTCCATTTTGTTCTTTCTATTTACTGTAAGCCTACAATTTAAAAGAGGATTATTCTATTATAGCATGGTTGTACTTTTATGTGAAATAGTCTCGGGGGAAAGGATAGTTATGATATATTATTGAATAAACTATTGTGCTTCCTCTTGTGGGCGTGTGTTGCCATGTATTCCTAAGATGCTATATTGAATAGGTACTGGCTGAATTAATGTAGGATCCAATGTAGATTTGTGATTATGTTCGTGTATCTTATCTTCTATGTGGTACAAGATAGTTTAAAATAATAGATGCTTAAATATGTATTGGTTGTTCACATGTTTGTATAAGCCGAATAGCGCTTCCAGGTTTTAGAACTATTATTCCAACCTTATTGTTCCATACCCATTTAGCACCACCTTTCTTCGTCCAGATGTAGGGCGTTGTTTTGTTTTGTAGTTTTGTGTCAGTTTCTCTCATTCTATAGGAACACGCATATTTTAGTCACCTTGTAGGTTATGTCGTTCTGTGAAGAATCATGCAGTTTGGTGAATGAAATGTGCAGCCTGCAGTTTGATTCAATCCAGAGTTACTAGTATTATTTTGTTGCCATGTTTGGATTTAGGGTTTGTGTATACAGTTACTAGTATTATTTTGTTGTCGTGTTTGGATTTAGTGTTTGTGTATACAATTTAGTATTATAAAGGTTTGTTTTGTTGTTCTGTGAAGAATTGTGCAGTTTGGTGAATGAAATGTGCAGCCTGTGGTTTGATTCAATTTGGAGTTACTAGTATTATTTCTTATACTTTAAGCTATACTTTTATAAATAAATTAGGTACCTTTCCGGATGATTGGGATAGGTTTCAGCTTCCTAGGAGTTAAGATGCAACTTCTAGATTTTAGATTTTTTTTAAAAAAATCAGACTTAGTTAAATTTTAGGCACGTGAGATTTTACAAAGCATTGTGTTTTGGCATGTAAGATTTTGTGTAACTTTAAATATGATGGTGCATTTACATGCTTTAATAGGGTTAGGATGTGTGTAGGAAGCAGGATTAGGGTTTAGGATTGTCTAGGAGGATCACGACCATTCTAGGCCTCCCTAAATGTTCCTAATTTTCCTAAACATCCCTAAACTACCTTATTATTTTATATTCTTTGATGCAGTTCTCAAATGTGTTTATGATGTGTTTTTACTACATGTATGGTGTATTTTTGATATGTGGGTTAAGGGTAGAAAACCTAAGAACACTAAGTGAGTGGCTCTCAGTGTGGGGTCGAGGCCCTAAGTGGCTAGAACCAGGATAACTGACTGAAGAGTTATTTAACAAGTGAAAATTTAATTAAACTTATGGGAATGGGTTCAAACAGTAAAAAGATTAATTTATGCCTCACACATGCTATTAGCGCTAGTAAAGGCTATGGATGGGAGTGGTAGAAGGTACCTATGTGTAGGTACGATCGAATGACGCTTGTTTGTATGAAAGGCATTTGATTCTGCATGTGCCTACTTGGGGGCCAGGGCCCGGAGTGGCTAGTACCAGGACAACCCAAGGGGTGAGGGCTATGTAATGACACTCACTTATGTTGTTTCTTAGAGTTTCTACCAAGCCTTAGAACCTTTGGGAAAATATTTTATACTTTGATCTTCTTTCATTTCCTATTTGGGAAAGGTTACCCAACCCTAGGTATGGCCTAGCTATCCCTTCTTTGTGGACCTTGGTGTTTATCTCCTAGCATGGGGGAGTGGACCTTTTGGTATCCACGTGGTTGGGTGGTAAATCCTTTTATCGAGGTATCTTTTGCAGATGTGGTGCTTGAGGATTCATGCTTGCTTAATGTTCTAGTTTTGAAGAATGAATATTTTATCTTTCATGATGTAAAATTATTGTTACCTCCCAAGAGGATATGAATGTTATGTAATCATAAATGTATTTCAAAATGACATATTTGGAATGGGTAGACATAGGAAAAGAAAAAAGAAAAAAGAAAAGGGAAAGCATGAACTTTATGTATATGATGTTGGAAAAGAAAAGGATTTTGTAACATTCCAAGTAAAGTAGTATGTTTCTCATTATTGTTGATTAAGTGAAAATCTATTGAAAAACAAATGTAATATTTGTAATGTATCAAATGATTTAGACGATTCTATTTGCTTTAAAAGTTATCACATTCATAAAGGATACTTAGGAATAAAATGGATTTAAATGGAAAATTGAAATGAAAGTACTTTGTATTTCTTTATAAAGAATCTACAAATGTTGAGATGTAATTTGCTTAAGCAGTAAATCAAGTTGCTAGTACACTAAATGGACTTAAATAAACTGTGCATTTATTAAGAAGGGAACCTTGGAGGAATCTAAGTTAAACTATGTTTTGTTCATGTAATTCTATAAAAATTCAATTCTTTCATAAATCATTACTTAGGTTTTCTTTTATAAAGATAATCTTTGTTCTCTTCCCCGGTTCCCTTGCGGGGCATGACAGAGGCTTTTACCTAAAAAATTTCAATTTACTCCTTCAAACTGGACCTCTGAAGGCTTAAATAATCATATTTTCTTAAAAATGTGTAATTTTAGCAAAAATATGGATGTTCAAAATAGTAGGACACACTAGTGTGGGACTACCCCTATATAATATTTTCCTCTTTTCTATGAAATATCTAGAATTCTTTTCTTGTCTATATGTTCATGTTCATGTTTTTGTTCATGTTTTTGATCATTTTATGTGATCTTAAGGTGGTTAACCTAATTTTATCCTTCTCCTTCTACAGTGGAGGTGAGGTCGTGCAATGTTGGTTTCATTCCCAATACATTTATTTTTCTTGAATATCATTGGTTGAATTTCCTCGCGGTCATGTGCAATCATATTGGTGCAATCCTAATGTTCAACGTAACTTTTGTCTTGAATACCATGCAATTTTTCCCGCTTGGCATCCAGGTTTATTGTATTCAAATTTGAATTGTTATGTCGACTCTGGTGTGTTTAGTAATGAGATTTGATCTTTCTCGGTGACATAACTATCTACTCGGTGACTGACTCTACTCGGTAAATAACTCTGCTCTATGTCTTGGTGACTAACTCTTCTTGGTGTCTCGGGGACTAACTCTACTCCGTGTCTCGACTCTCTGCTTAAGTCAGTAACATGCTACTATTCGGTTCTCAGTGTCATTGATACTCTACTTTACTGGTTGTCTTCCTTAGTGTAATCATTCTCTTTACCGATTGTCTTTCTTGACTATTATGACTTTGACAAAACTAATGAAAACATACTAGCTCATAGAAGTATTAATCTAAATCTATTATTTCAATGCCTTAGCCATTATCTTGGAGGTCCAAGCATAGGCTTGGTTCCACCAGGCTTGTCCCAAACCAAAATACAATGCAAAGGGTGGCATGAAATTTCAACTTTTAAAAAATGGGCACACGTTTAAAAATGCATACCCATTTCTTAAATATAATAAATGGTCGTGTAAAAATGAGTTTCTAGGCATAATTTTAAAATAATTAGAAACAGGCACTCGTTTAAAAAAAAATGGGAACCCATTTTTTAAATTTTTGAATCAGACATCCGAGCCTAAAGTGGGCACTCATTTTTTTTAAATGGGTGGCAGTTTCTAGTGTCATTTTTCAAGTCCATAAGACTTTTTCCGAATTGGGACCCATCTTCTTGTACTTAGTCATAGGAGTCTTTTAGTCTGTCAATTCTCTTCATGAATTCATTTTCTTACAAAAAAATGTATGTGAACAATTAGGGTGTTGTCTTAAAGGGGTTGTTCTTCATTAAAGTGTTGAGTTCTTTGGAAAGTGAGAAGTTTAGGAGTGTGCATTTTTCCCTCCTCATCCATCTGCTCTTGTGTCAAACTTTCCCAAGTTTTCTTCATCTCTTCTGATATAACACTTACTTTTATACACTATGAAATATTTCATAGAAGAAGTCCTTCCATACCATAGCTCATAAGATGTATTTTCAACATTTCTTCTAATTTTTACTCTATTAAGTGTGCAAAATACAATATGTATTGCTTCTCTCCAGTAGATTTCTAATAAATTTTCTTAATTCATCATTATTGTAGCAATTTATTTAATTGTTATAGATTCTTTCTCTCAAAGACATCATTCTGTTGTGGTGTTCTAGGAGTAGACAAGTCCTTCTTTATCACATGATTCTCACAAAACAACATTAAACTCATTATAATTAAATTCTCCTCCTTTATTAGATCTTTAGAATTTGATTCTTTTGTCTATCTTATTCTCAACAATAGCTTTAAATATCTTAATCTTTTCTAGAGCTTTTGATTTTATCTTTTAGGAAATTAACCCAAGTCATTCTATAATAATCATTAATTTAAAGCATGAGGTACTTGTCACCTTGTTAACCTACTTTTCTAGTTGGACCACAAAGTTCAATGTGTACTTATTGCAACAACTGGGTAGAAGATTGCTATTTAACCTTAAAACTCCTCCTCATTTTCTCTCCAACATGAAACTCTTTGGACAGAATTTTAGCAAGCTTCATAATATTTAGAAGATCCCTTATATGATGAATTGAAGTAATCCTCACAAGATAATCAAATTTAAAGGGACACTTCCTCTGGTGCCATAATGAGCTTTCATTAATTTATGTTAATAGGTAATAACCACTAAAAAACTTTTTCTGATAAAAATTCCCATCTTTTTTGCTTGTAGTAAAATCACAATTCTAGAACTTTTTTTAATTTCATAGCCATCATCCAGAAAAATAAGGTTGTATCCATTTGCACACATTTGATCAACACTCTCAATAATATGCCTTAAAATCCCTTAACATGATAAACATTATTAGTATTATGTTTTCCATAAAAAATAATTGAACCTATTCCAACTATCTTAGAATGAAAAGAAGACACCATAGTATCTTCAACTTTAGAAGATCATCTTCAAGAGATTTTTCTTTCACAAATTTACTAGGGTAAGAAAAAAAAATTCCTTTATGGAAAAAATAAGTTTTTATCATCTTCTTCCTAACTACAATAATCATTAGAAATACTAGCATCCTCTCTCACAAAATAAACCTTCTTATTTAAATCTTTCCCCTTTCTTTCCTTATTGTTATGAGTCATAACTCTATCATGACATCTAGAAGCATAATGACCTTTCTTCCCACAACTAAAACATTTGAAGGGAAACTTATCTTTGTAATTAAATCAAGTAAGATATGCTTCAAAGGAATTAAAAATATAATTACTACAAAAATTAAAGTATAAACTAATTAACACGGCATCAGATACACAAGCTCTCAACCTTGTATATTTGTGCATAATAGCAACTACAATAGTTCAGGGTTTAATCATTCTATAGTTGGTTTAGAAACTCACAATATACTTATTTTTTTATTATAGTTCACAAAACATCTACACATAAAGAACTAAAAATATATTTTGGGTTGTGTAGGAGCTTGCCTCACTCAAACCCCCAATTTGGTCTTGTAACCTTTTTGGGAAACCAAGAGTATAAGATGCCAAAATGAGAAATAATTACTTGTAAATTCTAGGGATATTAGGAATTTAAAGCTAGAGGTAGGTAAAGATAAAATATGGACATCGTATCAAATTTGGTCTATAGGAAAGATAATCATGGGATTCGATAAATAATAAATTATAAATTGAAATACCAAGATTTAAATATGTATCATACTAAAGAAGAATAGTAAATAAACAAATAGCGTTACTATAGCTTTTGTCTTCCTCCCTCGATATTTTTTATTTATTAGCATCAAATGAGGATGTGTGAGTTGTAGTATGTAATAGTATCATAATAGCTTCAAAATTTGTTGTATGAACATTGAAGTTGCTAGAGATATTTTAGAAAGTTTCCTTTTAAGTAGAGAGCTTGAGGGCATAAACCTAAAATATATTGATGAAACTAAGAAGAAAGAGAGATTTTATGGTCGAATGGATGGGAAACGCTATTAGTTTCCCATTTGAACATTATCACACACACCATAAACATGCCATGCAAAAGTATAATTTAGAATCTTGAAAATTTATTGGATAGTAGTGTGTTGTATGAATGTTTGGCATAGAGTTAGAATAATCTAAGGTAATTTTGTCAATTTTGAAATTAAAAGATGGTAAAAATGTGTATTATTTATTGGATTAGATATTTAAAATCCAAATATTAAATTTGACCAATAATTGTTAAATCTGAACGAGTGTGTTCTATGAGTGTGAAATCATACTAGCATGCAATTTTTTACACTATAGGATTCAAATTTATAATTCATGATTTTTTGTATAATTTAATTGACAAAGACTACAAATCCTCATTTGATTTCTTATTTTTAAAAATTTGTCCCATTCATTTTTCTTGACTTTTAGGTAATTTCTTTGACCTGACCTCGAATTCTATACCAATTTAATATAATTGATTAAGATAACGAGAGAAATGATAAACACATATGAAATTAAAATATAAATTATGAATGTAATGATTCAAATCCTTAAAAACAAATAAAATAGTCATTCAAATTCTATAGTACATAGAAATAATTTGATAACCCAAGGCACATACATGAAATGTAAAAATCTCAACCAACAAGAAATACATCTGAAAGTTGTGTATATTTAGGATTCAACATCTAGGCTCTTAAAGAGAAATTTCAAACACATATCTAATTAGATTTGACCTCCAAGACATACACATAGTCATGTTAAAAGAAAGAAAAAATTACTATAAAAAGAGATTCAACTTGAAACATTTGAGTTTGAACTAGTAAGAAAAAATATCTCATGCCCTCATTACTACATATGAGCAAAGGTATATGAAGATATGGAAAAACTAACCACTGAGCACAACAAAGCCCATCAAAACAATATTCGATATGAACATTTGAATCATGCTCTATAATGGAAAATATGTAAATAGCCCAAAGGGAAATGTCAAGGTTGAGAAGTAATTCCAACCGAATATAACATTTTTACATTCAAGTGCATTCAAATGGTGCAAAGTAAACAATGTTTGATAGATAGGCAAAATATTTGACCTCTATTTAAATGTATGTCATCCATGTGGATGTAGTGTACATTAGTCCAATCATTACACGCATTGGGCTATCAATTCTCTACCATATGGAGATCACTCTCTACCACATGGAGATCATTGTGACCATTGACATGATACTAGATGTGGTTCTCCCATCACAAACAATTTTTCTCTTTTGCATACACATCTTGTTCACTAAAATAAAATAAAATAAAATAAAGAAAAGAAAGATGATATACTTTACACATTGGGAGCCCTTATAGATGATTACTCTACCTACTCATACACAACCCTAATAACTTAGGTACTTTTTGCTTCGTGACTTCAGCTTAGAATTTGAAGTACCATTCCAACTCTTTGATATAGATACATCTAAAAAGGACTATTCATTATTAAATACATATTATTGCTATTGAAAAAGGACTAGTCAACAATAAAAAAGATCAAAGTACTGTACGTCAATCACATTCAATCCCATTAACTATAAATTAAATACGGTACTGTAACCATTGTACACTTGTGGTTTACTAGTCAATTGAGGCATCCTAGGGATTTCTCATAGCAGGAGATATTTTGGCTATTATTAGCCCAAGCAAGGGGACAATATAGATAGCAAGTTCATTCCATTGAGTGAGGGTGCATGAATACTTACCTAGGGAATTTCGTATGAGAATATGGGTATGTCCATGTACTTACGAACAGCATACGTCACTAATATCTAATCAACCCTAACTTTGATTCAGTGAGGAATTTGAGGCGAGGAATGAGTTCAGAGGCCAGCGGAAACCTGCTTTAGAATGTGACAGGTCTTTAACCTTGAGATAAATTACTCTACTCGAAAGGAGGTCAAATGTAATAATTGAAATTGGTATTGCAATAGGATTGTTTATTTGGTTCCAAAGGTCTTAAATGTTAACAAACAAGAAGGTTTTTGATAAAAAAAATCTCTGAAATTGTTGTGGGTTTAGTTGGACGAAGATGGAAGATAAACAGATGCAAGAGAAAATGTGCAGAAAAGAAGAAGGAACGGCTGGGTGTAAGATGTACAAAGGGGTTCGTCAGAGGAGGTGGGGGAAATGGGTATCTGAAATTCGACAGCCAAGGAATAAACGAAGAATATGGCTTGGGACCTACGATACTCCACATATGGCGGCTCGAGCTTATGACGTAGCAGCTTTTACCCTCAAAGGAAGCAGTGCTTTGCTCAATTTTCCTGATCTGGTGAAAACTTTTCCCAAGCCATGTTCTTCAGATCCTCGTGACATACAGTCTGCTGCTTCTCAAGCCGCTCGTTCCTGCTGTTTTCACAATCTCAAGCAATCTTCTTCTTTGCCAAAAAGAGTAGATGTAATCAGTCCAGTCTCATCAGATCAGGAAGGGATGGGGGAAATCCCTACTAATTTCGCCGGTTGCACGGATTTGGAACTGCGGTTAGCATTGTGTGGTGAATAATCATACACACTGGTGCGTATGTTTGTAATGGTTGTGAAATACAGTGATCTATTTGCTATATAGACAACAGTTCTTCACTCAGACCATTTTTATTCTAATTTTAGATTTTCTATTGTGGTTATAGCTTGCATGGTTTTCTCTTGAATTATTTTCATGCAATTCCACCAAATCCAAACACCTCTACAAAATTTGAGAGAAGAAAATTTCTTAGAACCCATTTACAGAATCATAGTTTTCATGGGTTGTCCTAGGTTAATGAGAATATGTATATAGTATGTTTGCCTATTTCTTAAGGCAGGAGGCTAGATTTAGAGAGAGTTTGATATTTATTTGGTTATTGCAAATTTTGGAATAATTTTTTGAATTGAATCTTAAGGTTTATCGTATTTTGACATTCTTAGTGTGAGACTTCCTCCGGAGTTGAACTCTTCATGGATACTTGTTGTATTTTGATTTGATTACTCTATAGTTAATATAAAAAAAAATCTATTAAAGACATTAAACTTTAACTGCATATAAGATTTGGAAGAGATATTTTTAGATTAGATTGTTTGATAATTTTTATATTAATATTTTAAGGTAAAACTCCATGACTTATCATAATGATAGTCTAATTAGATGGATGATATAAAACAATTGAAAAGTTAGTATTATAGAATGCTTGGTTATTTTTTATCTAGGTGAGACCTGGTGCTTCAGTAGAAATTAAAGCATCATATTAATTTGGACATGAATGGCTTTCCCAGATTATTTATTTTGCAGTTAATTTCACTTTACTAGTTAACATGAACTACAGCTCAGTTACAAAATTTTGCAGCTCTGTCAAAAAAAATAAAAGCTCAAGAAAAGGTAGGTGCATGTACCAGTTCAGACAAGCTTACAGGCCTAGGCTCTTAAGATATTGACAAGCAAAGCATTAATATAAGTCTGAGTTCTGAAATCTAAAATAATCGTAGACAACCACGAACAGAGGTGGTTATTCAATGCTGTGATCTGTTCTTAGTACATCATAATTGATTTTGGTCCTGCTATTGTTTGTTACATTTCGTCCCCTTCAGAATTTACTTTCGCTTCTAATTCTTCTTGTAATAGTTATCTATAGCAACTTTTTACTTATACAACTCTTTTACTATTGGAATGGTGGAATTTGAACATGGAAGGAATTGATTTGGTTGTTTTCATGTAACGAGAGTGTGTAAGTGGTATAATTTTAGTTTGAAGTTGACACAATCTTGGTCATAAATTTTTTAATTCAATTTAATGGATGCAATATGATTCTAAATTTATTTTGCTAATTATTTAATTTTAATTTGTGATATTGAATTTACATTGATTCTATTATTTGGAAAAAAGAATGTTTAACATTTAAATTTCAAATTCAAATTGATGGGCAATCTAAGGTTTCCTATTAGTAATCATATGTATAATCAAAGTAAAGAAATATTTACTTAACACCTTGATAATTATATTTAAGAGATAACATTTATTCATTTTAAAGAGGTAACACACATTTGAATAATCATTCTATTCGCTATTACATTAGCTACATATATCAACATAAAGAAATTTTTACACAGTTTTCAAATATTTTTGTTTTTTTTTAAATGTTAAATTAGTATCTAGGTAGTTTGATGAAGTGTGCAAAAACTTTGTGTAGAAAACTACCCTGCTTAGAAAATCACTCAAAAGTGTAAAGAGCCAACTAAATTCCTTATATTGCATAATGAAGGAGTACTCACTTGAAGCTTTGAATGTTCTTTTTTTAAGTGGGATATCTATATTGGTTTAATATGTTGGCTCTTAATGACTATGGATTTTCTTTTTAAGGAGGCACAAAAGCTAAAGAAAACATAACAAGCTTAACATTATAAAAAGGAAAATTAATCATCAAGGGAGGATAATATTAGTTCAATTGATAACTAAGAATTAAGGTCTTCTTATTATTTGGGATCTATCAAACATGGGATGCTTTGATGTGAGTTTTGATACTTCTACAATTAAATTAAAATTATCAATGAACTCACACCTATCTTCAAAGAAAATATAATTTAAAATTCGTAGAGAATGACCTAGAGAGAACTAATCTTGATTCTAGCTTAGTAGCCCTCCCTCTCATACCAATCTATTGATGATGAAGGGTACTCACTTTAAAATAACAAAAAACAAAAATAATAGATAAATAAATATAAAGTGCATGAAAGAAACACTTGTTTCCTATTATTTCAATAGAATAAATTTACAAAATACAAGAATAATAGATAAATAAATATAAAGTGGAAGAAAGAAACACTCATTTTCTAAAGAATAATGTTCTCGGGCCAAATTACCATGGAAAATGTATAAAGATCCCTCTGTTAGAAACACTGAGAGGAGGGGGGGGGGGGGGGAATCAGTGTTTGT
>MU223655.1:2781650-2796519 GCA_018584345.1 Thuja plicata
TATATATGATGTGTTAAAAAAAAATTATAGTCACACAAGTTAGAAAATGGTTACTTCCCAATTGTCAGTTTTGTGGATTTTTATGCTTCCATGGCTAATAATTATTTTCAAGATGTTATTATTGTTTCCAAAAATCTTGTGCATGACAGAATTTTAAATGATGTCATTGAAGAATTTGGCAGGCTTGTGCATATAGTTGATTCTAATGTGTCTTCACTAGTCCTAGATTTCTTTCTTTTTATTTGCACTATTCTATTGTGTTGGTGATGACATCCTTCCAATTGATGATCATATTGTTGGAATATTGACATGATGGGATTTGTTTTCATTGATTTTAACATATCATAAGTATCCGAGGAATTAGAGGAATTGATCAGAAGATTTATTTATTTATTGCTAACTTAACTTTTGCAGGTTAGCCAGTGTAATAGGATGTTCAGAGGTCCGGTGAGAATTAGATATTGTAGATATGAAGTCACATATGTGAGAGATT
Source organism: Thuja plicata (assembly GCA_018584345.1). Taxonomy (NCBI): domain Eukaryota; kingdom Viridiplantae; phylum Streptophyta; class Pinopsida; order Cupressales; family Cupressaceae; genus Thuja; species Thuja plicata. The sequence goes on from MU223655.1 coordinate 2,782,144, forward strand.
GTTTCATATGGTCAATACTTAGTGCACTGTAAGTTTTAGATGATATCATGAAGATTTTGGCATGATTCAAGGTCAATGTTGGTGACTAGTAGAAAAAGTGACATATTGTGTTGACAAGAAGATAGAAAGAGGTTCGGTGTGCACAATCAAGTTATAATTTCATGGAGCGAACCTAGGAGAATGTTGGGAACATACTCAGGTTTTTTACACCTTAGAGGTTTTTACTTAAAAGGTTTTCAAGACATATTTTTATTGTCTAAAACTTGTTGACAATGTTCTTTAGGTTTGGTGAAAAAGGGCTGGTGCCCAAATTAAATGGTGTCGCTGGATTTGTATGATTGAGTGTTTATCATGATGCTATAGGATGTTCCTGAATTATGCTCTTAATGAGTTGGTTATACACATGGATCATAAGGATTAGATTGGTGGAGTTTTCGATCAATAATAATAATTTTATTACTATTCATGTTCTTGGTCGACTTAGCTGGTAAGCCATGTTGAAGAAGTGCTAAATCACTAAATCTGGGATATTTATGATCTCCAGGTGATTGATATAGGTCATGTCTATGATTTTACGATTAGAGATAGATTTGAAATGTAACATTTGATGTGATGATTTGAAGTGACGGTGAATTAGGTTTTTCTAACCTAGTTCTTGGTATAAGATGATAAATTAGGGAAAATTAAAGGTGTGGATTATGGATGTGAGTACTAGAGGTGGATAGTAGAGGAAGAGTTTGATTTGGTGGTGATCAAAAGTATTTCAAAAATGGGTTGAACATATATCTATATTTATCTACACTAGATTTGTATTAGACATAGGGTAGATGTCATTTTTTGCTTTGCAAAATCTCAGATCATTGTAGTGATAAAATTGTAAGGCAGTGAGCGTTACCCAAGGTTGTTGCTTGAGGCTTTTCATTTGACTAGTGAGCTCTAGTTAGTGATCCTGAATGCATGTTCATTCCATATACATTGTAATAGCATTATACTTATAAGAATGTTTTTTATTATTCTGGGTAATCAACCCCACTATGGTTTTTCCCCTTATAGAATTTACACAATAAAAAACTTGTGTCAAGTTGTGTAGATGTGATCATGATTTGTGGATGCATACTTATTTTATTTTTAACTAATTAGATTAGAATATAGAATTTTTAAGATTATGGGTTTTAAGGACCTGTTGGATATATTTTCAGTTTTTGAGTCTTTCTATAAAAGCTTTGGTTCCCCAGTATCATTTTTGCCTAAATATAAAAACTTGTCCCAAGTATGCCCTTAAATTTTTCCTGTAAATGTATGTGATCTTAGAAAAGAAAGGTAAAAGTGTGAAAACCCTGAGTCCTAGGTTATTTTTGTCCTTGTCATGCAAAAAATCCCTAAGTGTTCTCATCCTGGTTCTATTTCGAAGTTACCTTTTTGTCGAGTGACTTAAATATTTTAATTCATGTGCTTTAAGTGAAAGCTTTTATCTCCTTATCTTGCAAAGTGAACCAAATATTCTATTTTATTTGGTGACTTAGAGATAGCTTGTATCTCTTAATCTTGTAGAAAATAGAATATGCTTTAAGTCATTTAGAGACTTAGCGACTGCCATGGAATAATATTTGATCATGTGTATAGTGTCAGATCTCTTGATCAAACCCAAGTTATAAGGATTTTTTAGCAACTTGTAGGTTTTCTTAGTTGCGTAATCTCTTAATATACCCGAAGTCAAGCACAAAGTTTACTTTTTCTTTGTCGCAAAGTCTCCATAGGGTATCATAGTTAAGAAAAAGATTCAAAGATTAAGAGATAATGATTGATCTTTCCCAAGATGAACATCTGGTGTGTAATCTCTAAATAAATGCTAAAGTCAAGGTTTCTTTCGGTGACATAGAGATGATTGTAGATCTTGTGCCATTTTTGACTTAATCTAGTGGCGTGTGCATAATCTCTTGATAAAATCACGAGTTAAAGATTCTTTCAGCAATTCAAAGATAAGGTTTGTCACGCAGTCACTAGATAAACCTGGGTTAATATTAATTGAATTAAAGTTTCTTTTCGAGACTTAGAGATAATATAGTCACGTTATCTCAGAATGAAAGCACAGTTAAATGAAAGGTCTCGAGATTCAGCGAAGACCGTTAAATTAAAATAGAATCAAGAGCTGGCATGTAATCTCAAGGAAGAACCTGAGTTAGATGATTTTTTCACCAACTTACAGATTCACTCAATCACTAAGTCTTCAGATGAACTATGGTTAGTTATGGTTAAGTCAGAGCTAGGTCAATTTTTGATGTGAGTAAATCTAAATCAGAGATTAAGATTAAATCTTGTGGCTAGCATTGAGTCATTAAAGGAAGTCAAAAGGTCAAGGGTTGTTCAACAATTGAGATATAATTAATAAGATGCTGACACGTGTTTGAATGAGTTAGAGATCGTTGGTGTTCATAAAGTCTTATAATAAACCCAAGGTTGATAAATTTATCTGGCGACTTAGAGATGGCTTGCAGTAACATAATCTCGTGACCAATTAGAGTTAATATTAAAGCTTGGGAGATTTAGATCAAGCCGTCAGATTAAAGATGATCCAAGGGTAGTCGCGTAATCCCTAGAAAGATTCAACAAGTAAAAATTGATTAAGAGACTCAACATAGACAATTGATCAAGAGTTGATCATATGAGTGGCATGAAATATCTAAAAAAAATCATGATAAACCAAGACATTCAGCAACTTCAAGTTTTCTCAGTCGCGTGATCTCTAAAGAAATAAAGGTAAAGTTGGGTTAAGAGCTAGGTTAACAAGAGAGATCTAAAGCATTGATAAGATTCACATTGTGTGGTGCGCATTGAATCTCGTGATGAAACCAAGATCAAGCTAAACTCTCAGTGACTTAGAGATAATATAGTCACACAATATCCAAAGTAAACTATGGTAAGAGTGAGGTAAAATTACATGGGTTTGTTCTCGCACCATGAGGTAAAAGGCCAGCCTAGTAAAAAGCAAAGATCTTGACAGAGTGTATGAAATATGTTGAGCTGTAAAAGGTAAAGGAAATAAGCCAATCACGATTGAGTTTAAGGCTTAATCACTTATAATAGGGTTTTAAAACTAATAAAAAGGACTCGTGAACTATCCTAGTGGGTTTTTCAAATTCGAAGTACCTATCAGCTTCAGGCGGCACGACTAAGAAAAATTGATGTCAAGGCACGCAGAGTAATGACAGAAGTGATTGAGTAAGAATTTCATGATTTTGAATAGACTAGTGCATTGATTTCTTAGAAATAAATAGATGCTGCCTTTGTTCATTTCAGTTTACCAAACTTTTTAGAGAGCAAAGCTAGAAATTGCATAAGTTTCAACAACTTAAACATAAATCAAACATACATCTATTGAAGCTCAATACAAGAACACATAACACATGATATGATTACGGGGAAACCTTGATCAGAGGAAAACCCTGGTGGGAATTAGTACCCACAAATATTGCACTAGTATAATGAACCTATTAAAGTTCTTTTGCCCTGTTAGGAGCAATCTTTACAATCCAAGTACAATGACCCTGTTAGGAGTCTTAGACCGTGTTAGGAGTCTATTAAAAAATCCATGTTAAAGGTATATGGCTCACTACCTAGGCTCACTGCCCAATAATATGAAAGCTACAACCTTCTGATAGTTGATATACACTATATCAAAAGTGAACTATTGTGATGTCATTATTGTTTACTTAGTTCTATGTATGTGGTGATGCTCTTACTCTCTTAAAGAGCTTTATCTCATACTGACTTCATCATACTGCTCTTCTATATCTTTCTCATGCATATTATTCAACACTTGTAACATAACTTTTCATTACATACTTATGTGTTCATACCCGAATAGACGAGACTCAAAACAAGACTATAGTTGGCCCTAAAAATATAATATACAATGATTCCGAGCAAGTCGGCTTAAACATGTTTATAACAATACTAAAGATATTATTAAAAACACATAATCAAAGGTGCTTGGCCGTTACACAACAAAATAAGATACGCTGATCAAAATACTAGTCAGCTTTCATGCTCTGTCTTCTGGACTGCTGGTGTACTGATCTATCTGTAACTTCTCCGTACTATCATGTCTTACCATGCATGTCTGGACTTAGTATGTATACATCACATAGAACATATATCTGAATGTGCATACTTTGATTTGATGTCTCACACGTGCATTGTGTGCTGATCACAGTATATCTTTGTTTGTCTTGTTTTCCATACTTAGTCATTTTATCTTCTAAGTTACCTTAGACAGAAACTTAGTATGACTTTGTTTCCATGATGACAACACAAAATAATTCATGCATCCTCAGGAATTCAAATTGCCAACAATATCCCCCTTTGTCATTAATGGCAACAAAGGAATGTGGCCAAGTTACTCAAAATGACTTAACACAAAAAATAATTTTATATCATTGCATCTCTTAACACACACACACACACACACACACACACACACATACACACAGATATATATATATATATATATTTCTCCCCATATATACACATTCTCTATATACATTACTCCCCCTTTGACATTAATGAAAAAGGTGTACAAAACTGTAAGTCTCTAGATACTTACTCTATGTAGACATCTGGGTACACATCTGAAGAGGTTGGATCTCTTTCTGCCAGAATACCTTCATTGCATCAACTGTCTAAAGATGCGCGCATAAGGCATATGTCAGCTTCTCCATCTTCATCAAATCCATGTAGGGACCTTGATCATATGTCACAATGGTGGCATTGATCTGTTTGATGTTCTCATTTAGAATTGCTAGAGAGGGCGCAAGTGCATTTCTCAATTGAGTTTGTCTGACTCTTATCTGGTTGATCTCCAAATTAGCCTTTTCAATTTTGTCCAACTGACCTTGATAGACATTGTTACATATGTTCATGTCTTGGGTAGATGTCTCAAATGATTTTCTTATAGTGTCCACCATGATCTCAGCCTCTTCTATCTTCTTGATATGTTCAGAGGTGAACTTCACTCTGTCCATGCAGTTTTCTATAACATTCTTACCTTTGGCTGCCAACTCTTTCAATATAGATTGAAAAATATTTAAATATTTTAAGTCTAAAGTAAAGTTCTTTACCAATTCACGCAATCTCTCCTTTGTTATATTCATCTTCTGCAATTCTAGTAGCAGAGTCTACTAGGTCTGTAAAGTGTGCTTTCAAGATTTTTAAAATACTGTTGACATCTTCAACTGATTGAATCTTGGCTACTTTCTTGTCTGTGGGTACTAAATCATTCAGAATGTTAACTGACCCCAAGAAAAGAGGGTTCCTCATAACGTATTTTTCTTTAGCCTTTTCCATAGCTAGCACGCTGATCTTTATTAAGTCTTCTTCTTCCCATGCATCTAGACTTGTTGAGTCAGGATCTAACCTTGACAACAATGAAGTAGATGGTAAGGTGGATGGAGTGAATATAGTGTTTTGACTAGTATCCATGCACTCACACTTTACTGGTATCTCCATGAATGGTGTCTCATTGTCTTGAGTATCTTTCTCTTGATTCAAGTCTATTGGATCATTGGAGGGACCTTCATCTTGTTGTATAGATGTATCATCAGTGCACATCCCTTCAGTTCTTACAAATGCTTTATCAACTTTGTCCATCCCTTTCTCAGATGCTATCATGGATATCTTGATATTGTCAACCACTATAGTATCTTCTGAGTCTTTTTCTTTATCTTTAGAAGTTATTGTCAAAGAGGGCATTGAAACCTGTGGACCTGTCATAGGTGCATCTTGAATCACTAGTTCTGTAACCTATTTGGGAGGAGCTAGAGTTACCTTAGTTATGTGGGTCATTGATGGATACATGTGTCTATCCATAAACACTTGTGCAAATGAGTTTTGAGTTTCTTTTCCAATCTTCTCATACTCTTTATTCATAATATGTAGAGTCCTTGTCTTGTTTCTAAGATGAGGCTTCACCAGATCTAATAGAATTGCCTTCTCATCATGTGAGCATATAGGGAGAATATTATCCAATGTTTCTTCTCTTATCCTCATGTATTCCTCAATTGCATGTCTCTTCATGATCTCCAGTATGTTCCATAGCTTATTAGGTATGATTATCTTAAGTTCAAGAATTGACTTCTTAAACTTAATCATATGAGAGATGATAATAGAGTGTATCTCAGTTTTATCAATCTCTTGATACTTGTCATAGACCTTAGCAAGTGTGTCTAGTCTCTCTTCATTAACAATCTTGTTCTTCAAGACATTTAGACTAGGTCTAAATGCTACCTCAGGAGGAGCTTGAGTGTTCCTTGCTATGCTCCATGTGTTCCTTGAGGATAGGTGATTTGTGGGCACTTTCTTCCTTCCTCTACACTTCTTGCTTGGTATAGAAGGTGGAGATGAGTCTAGGTCAATGGTGGTAGAGGGCGCAGAGGTGCTCTCTACTTTATTCTTCTTCTGAATGTCATCAATCTTCTCAAGTTCTTTGGCTATCTTGGCTTCTGTAGCTTTGTCAAGATCTTCTTGAGTGACTCCATGAACTCCTAGAATGCTAGTTGTAATCTTATATGCTTTTCTTTTGTTATCAACACTCTTTAATACATAACCGCTAGGGTTTCGTTCCAACTTCTTAACTGTGCTTCTTAACCACCAAATCTATTATGCTTTTGTTCTTTGATGCTCATTGCTCATGTGCTCTCCTAATTCTGTGATCTCAAATGCAAATGTGAAGAAGATCAAACACTTACATCTTTTTATAAAAGTTACTGCATGTAATGTTTCCAACCGTATGCAGTTTTCACAGTGAATCTCAAACTTTGTTTAGAGTGTATTATAGATAATTTCTATATGCATACTGTTATATCGTGTGGTCATAATTATGAATCCATAGGTACATACTCAGAGGTGAGTATACCATCCGTGCAGGGGTTTCAAGCTAGAATAGCTCCCCCTAAGACCAAGAAGGTCTATTCAACCAGAAACAGAGGATGTGTCCACTATGGATGCATCAACTACTTTGTCAACACCATTGTCCTTCTTTAGGTCAACCCAATTTTTTATTGAATCTTATTTTGCTTGAACAAACTTAACTTCTCCTTCTTCTTCAAATAATGATTTCTTAGGATCCTCTTTTTTTTTAGTTCAGCATCTACAGAACCTTGAGATGTGTCCAGCCTTTCAACATGTGTGACAAATGATAGGAGGTCTGATGTTCTTGTTCATCATGTTGCACTTCTTTGTTGTGTTTCCATTGTAGTTACATATCTGAAAGAGATTCAAAGATTAAGAGATAATCATTGAATCATTGATCTTTCCCAAGATGTGCATCTGGTGTGTAATCTCTAAATAAATGCTAAATTCAAGGTTTCTTTCGGGAAAACAGAGATGATCATAGATCTTGTGCCATTTTTGACTTAATCTAGTGGCGTGCGCATAATCTCTTAAAAAAATCACGAGTTAAAGATTCTTTCAGCAATTCAGAGATAAGGTTTGTCACGCAGTCGCTGGATAAACCTGGGTTAAGATTAAGTGAAGTAAAGTTTCTTTTCGAGACTTAGAGATAATATAGTCGCGTTATCTCAGAATGAAAGCACAGTTAAATGAAAGGTCTCAAGATTCAGTGAAGACCGTTGAATTAAAATAGAATTAAGGGCTGGCATGTAATCTCAAGGAAGAACCTAAGTTAGATGATTTGTTCAGCGACTTAGAGATTCACTCAATCACTAATTCTTCAGATGAACTATGGTTAGTTATGGTTAAGTCAGAGCTAGGTCAAGTTTTGATGCAAGTAAATCTAAATTGGAGATTAAGATTAAATCTTGTGGCTAGCACTGAGTCGTTAAACAAACTCAAAAGGTCAAGGGTTGTTCAGTAATTGAGATATAATTAATAAGATGCTGACATGTGTTTGAATGACTAAGAGATCTGTGGTGTTCATAAAGTCTTAGAATAAACCCAAGGTTGATAAATTTATCTGGCAACTTAGAGATGGCTTGCAGTAACATGATCTCATGACAAATTAGAGTTAATATTAAAGCTTGGGAGATTCAGATCAAGCCGTGAGATTAAAGATGATCCAAGGGTAGTCACATAATCCCCAGAAAGATTCAACAAGTACAAAATGATTAAGAGACTCAACGTAGACAATTGATCAAGAGTTGATCATATGAGTGGCATGAAATATCTAAAAAAAATCATGATAAACCAAGACATTGAGTGACTTCAACTTTTCTCAGTCGTGTGATCTCTAAAGAAATAAAGGTAATGTTGGGCTAAGAGCTAGGTTAACAAGAGAGATCTAAAGCATTGATAATATTCACATCGTGTGGTGCGCATTGAATCTCATGATGAAACCAAGATCAAGCTAAACTCTCAGTGACTTAGAGATAATATAGTCACACAATCTCCAAAGTAAACTATGGTGAGAGTGAGGTAAAATTACATGGGTTTGTTCTCGCACCATGAGGTAAAAGGCCAGCCTATTAAAAAGCAAAGATCTTGATAGAGTGTATGAAATCTGTTGAGTTGTAAAAGGTAAAGGAAATAAGCCAATCACGATTGAGTTTAAGGCTTAATCACTTATAATGGGGTTTTAAAACTGATAAAAAGGACTCATGACCTATCCTAGTGGGTTTTTCAAATTCAAAGTACCTATCAACTTCAGGTGCCACGACTAAGAAAAATTGATGTCAAGGCACACAAAGTAATGACAGAAGTGACTGAGTAAGAATTTCATGATTTTGAATAGACTAGTGAATTGATTTCTTAGAAATAAATTGATGTTGCCTTTGTTCATTTCATTTTACCAAAGTTTTTAGAGAGCAGAGCTAGAAACTGCATAAGTTTCAGTGCTTTCAGAAGTGAGAAATTGTCTAGGTTTCAAGGTTGGTTGTAAGGAGAAGTTTGTATCATAAAGTAGCATTGTTCAATAAAGATCAGTTACATTGAGTCAAGCAGCACCAAGGGAAGCTTCTACTAGTGGAAGAAGTGGAGATGTAGAGGATGATCAGAAGGGGAAAAGTAACTATTCTAATGAATTAGTGGCTCTACTACGTGGAACCAATCAAGGGAAAAAGGTAAATGATGAACTCCTTCTTGATGATAAGGCAAATTGTAGAGGTGCATGTACTCCTGGGTTTTGTGGCTATCATTTGTTTAATTATTTATATAGTAATAGGGATAATGCAATTCCAATTTCCAATCCGTGGACATCAAGGTTAGCTAAGCTAATTGTCCTAGATGTCTTTGTAGACGTAGACTTACTGATTGAGTTGGCTGGAAAATATGATTCTCTTTCTAGAACCATTAATAAAAGTGATGGAACAACCTTATTTACATTGGATAGGGGTTCATTCATGAAGAATTTTGACATATATCATCACTCCACCATAGAGATTGATTTATCAAAGTTAGAGAATTAGTATGTCAGAGAAGATAGCTTTGTTGCCAAATTAATCTGTGGTCATGTGCCCAAATCAAATAGGAATTATATATTTTCTATATCAATTTCTACTACCCAATATTTTCATAAGGATTTGAGTCATTATGTGAATTACATCTCTTATGCATTGTGTAGGGTTTTGGGGAAGGAGGGGGGTAGTGAGAGGGTATCTACAGATTTATTGATGATCATCTTGGACATGCATAATTCTCATGCTAATGCTGATTATGATTATATTCAGTATGTTATAGATCAAATACATTAAGGCCTTATAGATGCCCACAATAAACCAAACCCTAAATTTTTGCATTATTCCATTTTGATGCATTTAATTTTATATTTGAATATCAATAGCATGTATGTACACAATTTGAGGCCAAGGATGATGTTCCACGACAAGCAAAATTCAATGCAACTTTGGGTTAGGGTTTGGAATTTTACTTCCAATGAGCATGAGTTTTTTGGTTATCAAAACTAGATTACATATCCAATTCTAAATCTCCTAGGTGTGGATATGACCAGATTCCTAATCAGGGTGCTTCAAATTCTTAGACCTTGTCAGTATGTTGATAAGTGGGAAGGAGATGATAACTGGGGAGATTTGTATTGTGGGGAGAACTTTACTTTGATGAGGGTCCCCCCCCCTCCACACACACACACACACACACACACACACACACACACACACACAAACACACACATGTTACACACACACACCCATATATGAAGAACATTTTGTAAAGTGAAGATGAAAAAAGAGATGTTAGAGATTGTGTGTGTAAGATTAAAACCTTCATGAAATTAGGATTGTAAGCAACAACTCTATGGAATTAAAATGCTATTTAATCTAAGAATTGAAGTTTAAAACCCATAACATCTCATGGTTCTCTATCTAAGCTTTGTTAAGAGAGCTCTCAGTCTTAATCTCTCCAAAGGACAATCCTAGAATGAGAAATAAATAATAAAAAATGCTCTAATATAGCTCAAAATGTTCCAAGATATGCTATTAGATCAACAAATGCTTCTAAAGATGATAATCTAAATACTATGCAAATGCTGAAATACTCTCAAAAGATCTCAAATGCTCTCCAAATGCTTATAATAAGGATGTTTTTCTCTTGAAATTCTTGGTTCCCAAACACAAAGAAAATGACTTGTATTTATAGCAATTTCCCAAGGGTGGGGGGTAGAGTGAGTTGATCATGATCAAGCTTTGGTTAAGTCAAAATATTTGAGGTGTTCTCAAATGGAGGGAAAGTTGGCTAGTTGTCTCAAAGAAATTAGGAATTAAATAACTCAATCATTTAACTAATCTAGCCATCTAAGGGTGAATGGGTTTGATTTGATCTTTTTGATTTAAACTATACAATTAACTGATTAAAATCAATTGCATAATTTTGATTAATCCCTTGTAGGCTTGAATTTAATTATTTGATTTCATGATTATTTAATCCTTTGATTTAATTTGATTTGTTGTCCACTTTGCTTGATAAATGTCCATTTTATTTGATCCATTTTAATGCATTGAGATGAGATTGGAGGCATTTGGCTAAGATTTACAATTTTGAATGCGTAAGATACACCTGGTCAAATTTAGGTGTCTACAAATGCCCCTCTTTGAATTTATGTGTGAAGTGCATTGATTCAAAGAAAAGTTGATGTCTTGATCATTGATTTGATACTGATGAGCTGATTGACTGATATGAAAACCTGATATGAAACCCTAATATGAAACTCTGATATGAAACTCTGATTTGATGTCCTGATTTGAAACTCTGATTTGATGCTTTGATTTGAAACTCTAACTTGATACCCTGATTCGACACTTGATTTGATACTCTGATTCAAAACTCTGATTTGATGCCTCACTGATAAAGTTTGAAATTTTAATGCCCCAGATTTGATATAAGATATGATGCAAAATCCCCATTGGATGACATGATGATGCCCCCTCAGAAATAAAATTATATTGATCTTAGGTGTGAAAAATATGATGAATACTGCTGATAGAATAGATCTAAGATGATTGCATTTCTGATAAACAATGATGTTGAAAGATGTCGAACAAATGCCCCAATGTGTAGAATATGGAGATTTCGTTTGACTGGGTCAAAAATCTAACAAATAAGGGTAAAATAGCTTAAATAGGTTGAAAAACCCAAATTTACTATTCATTTTCACTTTTTACTATTGAGATTTTGCTCTGATCCTCTGACGATTGACAGCAATGGTGGTCCCCATTCGAGAGCATAGATTTAAGTGAGCACGCCGATATCAGAGACCTCCTAACTACGGGCCTCTAATGAGTGGTTCAAACCTTCCTAGTGCATTTATTGCTCTTTAAATAGCATTTAATTTAGATATTTTTAATGCTTTCTAGCTAAAATGTAGTGAAAAGCCACGTACGGTAGTTAAAGAGCCACTTAGGGCTGAGAAAAGCTGCCTCTACGCATTGAAAATCCGCGTAGGAGAAATTCTTAGCCACCTAAGAATTAGGGCAAAATTACAACCCAAATAGAAAAAAACAAGCCGCCTCCGCGCGTTGAAAATCCGCCTAGGAGAAATTCTTAGCCGCCTAAGAATTAGGGCAAAATTGCAACCCAAATAGCAAAAAAAAAGCCGCCTAGGAAACCCTAGTTTTTAAAGGCCACTTAGGATACTTAAAAAGACGCGTAGGACTTTAAAAGCTCACCTGCTTAGCAAAGCACTGTAGGATTTGATAACCATCAAATCTTCCCAAGAACACCTGCATGCAAGACTATTACATAAACAGAAGCAAAAGACAGAAGACAGAAGAAGAATCTATGGCGGCCAAAAGGCCAGAGACTGGAAATCCATGTTGACAAAAAAAGCTTCTATATTCAACAATAATGAATTACAATACAATCTCAATTATGAAATGCGAAGCGGTCATTCCTTATAAAGGATACCGAAACCCTAAAAGGGAAACTCTAAGAAATAGAAACTGCCTAAGTGAAACTTAAGCATTAAAGAGTAATAACTTAATTAATTAAATCAACATGATTTAATCAATAAGCAACTAAAGATTACTCTAACACGCCCCCTTAAGTGTAACTTAGGGAAAATAAAAATAGCTAAACTACTGCAGAAAGCAGGAAAGATGGGTCCCGGCAACAAGGCCTGATCAGGTACCCAAAACATAAAGGGAAAAGATGTCCTAGAGAGAGGAACAAGAATGAGCAAGAAACATCTCTGAAGCAAGGAACTGAAAACTCTGTCAGAAGAAACTACTGGAACCCCCACTGAAGTGCATGACTAGGTAGAGAAGACAAATGTCTGAAGAGCTGATCAATCGAACTAGGAAGCAATAGAACCAACAGGTGAACCCCCCCATAATGCTAAACTGGGAGAGGTGACAGGAACACTGAAATGCAATGCCAGAAAACATCTGCAGAAGAAGAACCAGGAACACCAACAGTGCAACAGAAGTACACACACAGGATAAAGGGCGGTGTCATCGACACACAGCATGGGCTAATGTCATGGAAGGTACACTCACATGACAAAGGTGGATGTGCCTAAAGCGGCATAAGCATCATAACCCCCCATGGCACTTTATAACAGAGTGTGAGTACTAAAACCATACAAGGTGTACAAGATCCAAGATATACAGAAGCAGGCACTTTATCTTAGTGTTTTTACAGAATAAAACTGCATCAAAAGAGCATACAAGCTCAGAAGTCAGAAAGAAGAGTGAACTAGAATATCAGAAGAAGAGATCCCAGGACCTGTAGAACTAAGCAATCCACCAGAGTGCATAAACTGCAAAACTTAGAGGAGAGAAAACCTAGAGCAGAATCTAGAAAAAATAACCCTGCAACTGAATAGTACACTGAACTAGCTTTCCGACGATATCTTGTTTGCCAAAAACAGAGTCCGGATGAGCCAGATATGACTCCCGGAAGGCAAAAAAAGACATCGGACTTCAACAAAACAAATGCTATTGAAATAGCAGACCCAAAAAACCAAATCACTATAGTTAGAAAGAGCTCAGAAAGATCTTTCCGACGGTATAAAGAAGTCCAAAAAAGACCTCAGTATGCTCCCTATAGAGAGAAAATAGTGAAAAGGCCCCAAAAAGCCCTAAAAGACTGGTTTTAAGCCCCAGGGCTAAAAAAAATGGGCCCCCGGGCACATGGCGCGAGCTGGGGGCTAGGCCGCAGCCCCTAGTCCACCATAGGACCGACCGCATGAGAAATGAGCCCGCGGGGGCTAGCCAAAAAACCCGCCACCGGGTGGTGGAGCGGCGGTGGCTGGGTGCACAGCCGGGTCGGAGCGGCAGGTTCCGCTGAACCCAAAGGAGGTCGGTGGTGAGCCGCAGGGCCTGGAGGCGGCGGATCCACGGAGGGCGCCAGGGCGGCGGGGGAGCCGCTGAGGTGGAGGGACCGCGGGGGCGGCGGCGGCTGCAGTAGGGGCGGCGGGGGCGAAGCGCGCAGGGGCGGCCGGTGGCGCGCAGGGGCGGCGCGGAGGCCATAGGCGGAGCGCGGGTGGCGCACTAGCGGCCCGGTGGCGGCGCGGCATAAAACCCACCCAAATGTGCCAAAAAACATAAAAAATGTTTTTTTTCTCGAAAACCGTGCCCGTACGACCCTGGGAGGCCAAAAAAATTTCTCCAGACGCCCCGGTGTCCAAATCAGACGTGTCTTATATGGATTCTGGGGTTTTTGAGCCTTCTAGACGCAACCGTGAGGTCGGTTTTGGTCCAAAGTGCCTCAAAAATTAAAGACCCCCAGAACCACTAAAAAATGCCAGAAAAAGCCTGGCAAACTTCAAACCCTCAAATGCTTCAGAAAGAGAACGAACAGCCGGCTGCAAGAGAGCTCTGATACCATGTTGGATTTGATAACCATCAAATCTTCCCAAGAACACCTGCATGCAAGACTATTACATAAACAGAAGCAAAAGACATAAGAGAGAAG
>MU223655.1:2796646-2809847 GCA_018584345.1 Thuja plicata
AAACCCTAAAAGGGAAACTCTAAGAAATAGAAACTGCCTAAGTGAAACTTAAGCACTAAAGAGTAATAACTTAATTAATTAAATCAACATGATTTAATCAATAAGCAACTAAAGATTACTCTAACAAGCACCACCTCCAAGGATTAAAGTGTTGTGTTTAATGATTTAAACACCGCGGGGCTTGAAAATTTGCGTACACTTATTGATGTGCCGTCTACCTTGATGTTTGAAAACTGAGATAGAAAATAGATGAAGTCCTTTCGATCGATCATCCAGATAACTCGATTGAATTATAAGCTAGAAAATGTATGTTCAGAATGTCACGTAGTGTTTAGGATATTAGAAAAGTCATATTGATGAATGTTTGATAGGTCAATTGGATTTGATTGAAAATAATTACAAATTTTCCTATTGTCTCAAGATCTAGAGGTTAGGAGCAATAAGTTGATGCGCTCAAGTTAGAGCAAGGATAGATTTAATGTGTTTGATTGACGTAGAATGGTTCACCAATAGAAAGACTAATATGATTCACTTTGCTTCAAAATGTAGGAACATTACCATAAGTTGCAGATACGAGGTGTAGCATCTTGGATTTTTTATTTAGTTGATGAGCTTATAGCGCCTGAGTGGCAGACTATCGAGATATGTGGTCTTAGTTTCATGCTAGATCTCCCTTGGTTTTAGTTGAACCAAGGTCTTTTGACAGCTATGGTAGAGTGATGGCACTCTGACCATAATACGTTTCATCTACCCCTTGGCGAGATGACTATCATGCTCAAGGATGTATATAGATTATTGAGGATCCTGACTCATGGAGAGTGGGTGTATTATGATTCAGTTTATGATAGCAGTGTATGCAGATGGGTGTTTGGAGACAACACCATTGATGACAATTGTATTACTTGGGCATAGTTTGCCTCTTTCCCACTTTGCCAGCATTGTTAGGAGCTGTTATTGGAGGATTAATTCTTCCAGATAGGAGAGGATGTGGCTTTACGGTTGGATGGGGCTGGATATCTGAGGACTTGATTGCACATCCTCAGAGATTTGATTGGGGTTCTTGTATATTAGCATAGTTATATCATGATTTGCATGAGGTTGTCTATAGGCGTAGTGCAGCTCTTTCTGTAGGTGTAGTGTTATTATAGTTGTGGACCTGGGAGCATATCCCTATCACAAGAGTAGTGTCATCATGAGTGCGGGTCTGTGGATATCCATATGCATTTTTGTATGATGGCATGGTTTTCCAGCATTGTCTAGGTAAGTTTGACTTTTGGAGATGTACTATTGATGATATAGATCAAGTCGTATGGAGGCCATATCTACATTGTGAGAGTTGGCGAGAGGACGATGATGAGCTACCATATATTTTTTCTCCTCGGTGGATGATCGGCCGATCACCATTAGTTATTGAGAGATTTTTCTTTGGGAGAGTGCTCCGTCTGTACGGCTAGGTTCAGGACATGCCTTAGGGTATGGTAATTTAGGCTAGAGTACAGGCTGAGAGATCGATGTGGGGAGCATAGGTGGACTATCAGTTGGCATGTTTACAAATTGATTAGCTGGGTTATGTTATGTGGGATATGATGATGCATGTTGGAGATGCAGGTATGTCAGCCGAGTATCGAGAGTGGTTTATGAGACATTGCTTTGTCTGATTTACAGATCCAGCAGAGCCTATTCCTGATGTGGATGAGCTTTCAGATGATGATGGAGATGATGCTAATGATGGTGATGATGGAAAGAGACCTCAGAGATAGAGGGTTCAGAGGGCACCTAGGGATCCTCAAGTACAAAGAGTTGTATGACCTTGGATGAGAGGTGGAAATGTTAGAGGCTGAGGTGGTGGATTCAGGCAGCTGAGATAGAGATTATCATAGGCACATGCACCTTAGGGACATGATCCTATTAGATTTGGTGCAAAGTGGGCCAGACAGAGACACAGATGTGTCCAGGTGGCTAGACAGGTTCCAGTACATGGACAAATTCCTCAGATTCATCTATAGAGTAGCACAACATTGGTGATACCACAGGTACCATTAGTTCCATAGGCACCGCAGGATACTCTAGCATCACAGGCACCTCTAGTTCCTCCTATTGTGGATGGCTTAGTGTAGGATGTTCAAGGTTTATAGGCAAGGATGATTGCAGTTACTATTCGATTGGATCAGGTTTCTACTATGTTGCAGCAGTTTCAGACTACTTTAGCTCAATTACCTACCAGTGTGAGCACTAGTTAGGCACCTCCCAGTACATAGGATAGAGTAGGTGATAGGGATCTTGATGGTGTAGGGGGTTCAGGCGCAGGTATAGCTGGAGATGGATCAGGTGCCCCTGCTGGGTCATGAGATAGATTGGGATCCATGATATCTTGATATTGCATTGATGATGTATCATATGTGTTTTTTTGATCGGGACTTTGATGTATGGATCATTTTTTGATGTACCTTTGATGTACTGATTTATGTTATAGACATTGATGATGGAAAATTATCTATGATGATCGTTGATTACTCCTTTGATGATGTTATGAGATTTCCTTTTATGCATATCTACATGTTTCTATGATGCATTTATTTCTATTATGCCATGGATGCAATGTCTTAGAGTAGGACATAGATAAATGGATGCAAATGATGTTAATGCAACTTAGTTCTATATGCTTTTTTGATTTAACGATGCATGGATTATGCAATGCAATGATATGGATGCAATACTTAGTGCTATGATAAATGAATGCAACTATCTTTTTTGATTTTTGGATGTATGCAATGTAATTTATGATATGCAATTCTAAATTATATGGGTAAATGAATAATGATTAATGTTTCTTTTCTTTGTTTTTCTTCTTGATATGAATATATAATGAATAATTATTAATGATTATGAATGCAAAGGAAAATCTCATATTGATGACTTGAAACCATTAAATTGTTGAAGTGTTGTCAACTTTAAATCCCCCCTTGTTCTTGGAAAATTGCTAGAAAGGCAAGCCATTTTAAAACTAACTTGGAGAATGCAATTAAATCTAACATGAAGATGCAATTAATCTAACATGAATATGCAATGCAAATAATTGTCCTTGAGGTTTGCGAAAGAAATACAAACTGAGATATATTTTCATCATTGAGCGTTGTGGAATAAGGAGTTGATACAATCCTTACTGGTGCCACTATGACCATAATAATGTGAATATGAATTTCTCTCATGTGGTAACCCCTTCTACAAAACCAAGTAAAACCCTCAATATTTGAATGACTAACTATGGGAGTATGAATACCAGTTTGATCGGATTCAATGTTGCAAGTGGGTGTTGGTATTAAGATATGGAAAATCTAAATAGCTAAGGTATCATTTTGCGTGAACAAACAAAGGTTAACCCTCCTTCCTATATGAATGTCCTCTATGGTTCTTTGATGACCATGTCCTTAGACTAATTCACACAAGTTAAAAGATCTTCCTCAAAATAGTCACTTAGAAGATTAAGAAAACATCATGTCTCTATCATTGCCAATCTAGTTGAAACATCATCGATTAGCTAAAAAGAACATGACTCAAAAAAGGGTCAATGAAAAACTCATCAAAAGTTTCCAAGTGTTGGTGAAATGTATCAAAATTTTCAAATAAGAATTCCAGACAAGTCTAATCATTTAAGGTGTGTCAATCTTTAATCCCGATAAAATAAGTCAATGAAACTCAAGGATCATGTTATGCGATCAAACTATTTAGGGTTGAACAATGATATCTATCAAAGGTTCCAAAAATCTCTCTTCTGAATCTGAAAATCTACTTCTGATGTGTGACCAAAATTTTGCACTATTAAATCCGTTTGGTACCTAAAATCTATGATGTGTGCCCCCAAGTGATAAATGTGACCAATGTGAAACTTAGGGCGACTGAACCTAGAATGCGACACAAATGCAGCTCTGAGACTTTATTAGGATGATGCACAAATGACGAATGCAATGAAGATATGGACAAATGAGATGATGAAATGCAATATGTACAAATGCATCTAGGAAAGACCTAAGGGACAAAAGGTGTCTGTTTTCAGGTTTTCACCTCTTGGGATTATTGCTTTTTTTTTTTTTTTTCTACCAAGGTGCCTATTGCTAGGTTTTCACCAAGGCACTTTTTTCTCTTTTTCAAATGTTTTTGGCTTTTGAACTTTCTGATTTTTTTGTATTCTGATCTTTTCTCATTTTTTTGGTATTTTTCAATTTTTCCATGTACAAAGATGATGCTGACTCATTTGATACTCTCAACTTATACTCTTTCCTCTGATACTCTTTCCTTTGAATCAGGTGTGGAACCTCTTAAGATGAATGCTATTGATAGGTTCTTGCAATTCATCACTATCACAATCGGCCAATTTGTAGGTCCCCGTTCCAAATGAAGAAACAATGACAAAAGGACTAAGACAATTTGCTTCCCCTTTCCTTTCTTTTCTCTATCAGCCTAATTTTTTGGATTTTCTCTCAATACTAGATCTCCTACTTGAAAGGTCCTTGGTTTAATATTCTTGTTATAGTTCCTTGAAATTCGGTTATGGTACACTTTCAAATGGTCATAGGCTTAAGTTTTATGTTCCTCCAATATTTCCAATTGTTGAAGGAAGGCAAATCTATAATCTTCATCCATGATTAATCCATGCAATGAGACTCTTAGGGATGGTATTTCAACTTCTAAAGGTAGAACAACTTTGGCCCCATAAACCAATGAAAAAGGTGTAGCTCCTATCGGGGTTCAGATACTAGCCCTATAGGCCCACAATGCTGGATTGATTTGAAGATGCCAATCTTTTCTTGACTTGCCAAGGGATCTCTTAAGGATTTTAAGGATGTTCTTGTTGGTAGCTTCTGCTTGTCCATTACCTTGGGGATAGTAAATGGATGAAGAGTGATGTGTAATATGGAATGTGTCAAAAATTTCATCAACATCTTTGTTCTTAAACTATTTTCCATTATCTGTGATGATGGCGTGAGGAATGCCATATCTGCAAATGATATGATTTAGGATAAACATGGAAATTTTCTTCCCTGTGGCAGTTGATAAAGGGACAACCTCAACCCATTTAGTGAAGTACTCTATTTTCGTGATTATATACTTGTGTTCGTTTGAAGCAGGTGGATAAATCATGCCAATTAAATCAAATCCCCATTGATAGAATGGCCATGGTGTGACAAAAGGGTGTAACTCTTGTGCTGGTGCATGGATCATGTCTCCATGGTTTGATATTTTACACAAACTTTGACATATTGACAAGCATCTCTTTCTAAGGTTTTCCAAAAGTACCCCATACGTAGGATTTTCTTAGCTAGGTTCAAACCACTTGAATGTGACCCACGAATCCCCTCGTGGACGTCTTTTAAAGCTAATTTGGATTCATCTTCCTCTAGACATCTAAGGAGCATTCCATCAAGACCTTTATGATACAATGTGTCAGAAAGGATGGTATAACGGGCCACTTATCTTATAAAAAATTTCTTTTGAGCACGGGTTTGGTCTATAGGTAAGGTTTGGTCTTTTAGGTAGGCATAGATGGGTCCATACCATGGTGAGTCATGTCCATTTAAAAGGGAAATAATTTGGGTATCAGGTTGGTCAAATGTTGGTTTAACCAATTCTTCCACCAAGAACTTATACTTTTCATTTTGATCGGGCATTTGAATTAAAGATTCCAAAGTAGCCATTGCATCCGCTGCTCTATTCTTGTCTCTTGGAATTTGTTCAAAAGTGATCAAAGCAAAGTATTTTTTCCAATCATCCACCAATTTCTTGTAAGGCATCAGTTTTTCATCCTTAGTATTGTATTCATCATTAACTTGATTGATGACTAATTGAGAGTCCCCATAGACTTGTAATTATGTTACATTCCATTCCAAGGCCATCTTGATTCCTATGACCAAAGCTTCATACTCTGCTATATTATTGGTGCAAGGGAACAATAACTTGTAAGATTTTGGGATTGTGTAACCTTGTGGTGTAATCCAAAGAATGCTTGCTCCACTACCATTTTGGGTGTAAGATCCATCAAAGTATAAAGTCCATGTTTTAGCTTCTACATTCACAATTTTAGAATCTAAAAACTCCACTTGTATAGGATGTGTAGATTCTTGAAGATATTCAGCCAATTGATCGGCTATAACTTGACCTTTGATTGCTTTCCTATCAACATATTCAATGTCGAATTCACTAAGCACCATGACCCACTTTGCAATCCTTCTAGTTAAAGTTGTTTTATTAAGTATTTTAAGGGGTCAATTTTGGCTATGAGGTTCACCTTATGCAACAACATATAATGTCTTAACTTTTGAGAGGCAAATACCACTGCTAGGAAATCCCTTTCCATGAAGCTATAGTTTAACTCATATTTGATCAATGTTATACTTAAGTAGTAGATAGTCCTTTCTTTTCCTTCATCATCCTCTTGTGCCAATAAGACTCCTAAAGATTTTTCCATTGCGGAAATATAGAGTAACAAAGTTTTTCCTTGAATAGGCGACATCAGGATAGGTCGATTCATTAAGTATGTTTTTGACAATGTAAAGGCTTTATCACACTCCTCATCCCATGTGTAGATGGTGTCTTTATGTAGTAATCTGGTGAAAGAATGGAATTTTTCTACCAATTGAGAAATCAACCTCCTTATAGATTGAAGTCTTCCTTGAAGTGACCTCATTTGACTAATATTCTTTGGAATGTCCATGTTCATTATTGCTTGTACCTTTTCAGGATCTACTTCAATGCCTTTTGTTGAAACAATGTACCCTAGGAGTTTTCTAGATTGTACCCCAAAAGCACATTTCTTTGGGTTAAGTCTTACTTTGAATTGTTTTAGCCTTGTAAAAATGTTTTCAAGTATGGATAAATGATCTTTTATTTTATGTGACTTAGCTAAATGTCATCCACATAATCTTCCATAAAGGTGTGCATCATGTCATGGAAAATGGTAGTCATTGCTCTTTAGTAAGTGGCTCTGAAATTTTTGACACCGAAGGGCATTACATTCCAACAAAAATTACCCCATGGGCATGTAAATGTTGTCTTCTCTTGATCCTCGGGTGTAATGCAAATTTTATTATACCCACTAAATCCATCCATAAGTGAAAACATAGAATGACCTGTAGTGAGATCCACAATAGCATCAATGCTAGGTAATGGAAAGTCATCTTTTGGACAAGCAAGGTTTAAATCTCTAAAATCTATGCAAACTCTTATGGTTTTATCATGTTTGGTAACTGGTACAATGTTGGAGATCCATCGGCATATGCAATTACTCTTATAAATCCTTCCTTGAGTAATTTCTCCAATTCTGCTTTGACTAAAAGGGCTACATGTGGATACATTTTTCTCAACTTCTACTTGACATGCTTAACCCCTGGTTTCACATTTAAATGATGCATGATGAAACTTGGATCTAATCCGGGCATATCAACATATGACCATGCAAAGTTGATTTTTTTTTCTTGAAATAATGCAATGAGTTCTTCTCTCTCCAAGGGACTCAAAGGTGCTGCCAAGTGAATGAATTTAGGATCCTCTTTTGTTCCAATGTTAACCTTTTCTGTGGGTTCAATAAGTATAGGTGATCTTTCATCTTCATGAGCTGGTAAGGTGTCCAACCTCTCTCTATTAGGTGCCACAGTTGGGTTTTCACCTTTGGAAACATCCTTTATTTTTACTTTTTTGGGTCTAGCACTGCCACATGGTGGTTTTCACCACTAGACCTTCTCATTTTTTTGTATATTTTCTCTTCATTTTTTGTATTAAGAGGTTGAACACCTACCCCTACCATTATGTCAAGAGTAATTTTTTTGGTGGAAGAATTGGGTTCGACCACATTGAGGTATAAGGTCATTGCATTGTCATTTGGGAAGTAGAGTAAGTCATTTGGCTCAAAAAGATCCCAATCAATAAGTTTGGGGTGCATTAAGGACAAGGATTCATTGGATGGGCTTTCTTTTGAAGGAGTTAAGGACATGAATTCATTTTATGGTTCATACATTGTATCATCATGGTCTATGACATGTGCTTTTTCAAGATGGTCCATGGAAGAAGGATCAAAATCCTCTTCATTAGAGTCCTCTAAGATTTCTATGGGAAAGAAATCATGTGGATTAAACACTAGGTTAGAATCTCTCACCCATGAAGGTACCCAAGGTTCACCTACCCATTGAGTGAAAAGAGGTGTTTTTTTCTATATTGACTTGTTGAGGTTCACTTGATGTTTGAGTTGAATTTGAACTTTGAGTTACATGTTCTTGATTCTCAACTTTAGGAGGAGTTGCATAAGTGTGAATGGTATCAACCTCTATGTCATGAAATGATTCTTTGGACAAGGAATCCCACTCATAATCTATAGAATCATCTTCACTTTCAGAACCTACCATATGGATATGTGCACGAAAATCATGCATGGGACTTGAACTGTCTCCTTTATGTTGAAAACCTATGTTGGTTTTCTCCTCTTTTGCTCTACAAACTGGTTCAATAGGTTCTAACAACCCTCTATGTCAAACTCCTAAGGGTCCTCTTCCCTTATACCCCATTTTCTTCATGATATCAAATCCTTTTCCATATTGATCAGTTTGGATATTGATATGTTGCACCCTTTCATTGGAATTAGTTGAATTGTCATCTTCTTTATAAAGCCATTGTAATACCTCATTATCTTATTTGTACATTTCTTTTTTGTCACATTCCCTTACAAAATGAGAATTTTATTTATGAGGTTGATGATCTTTGGATGGCTTCTCATGTGACCTTGGAGATGTAGGTAAATCAAATAGGGAAACAGAATATTCCCCTACCCCTTTTGAGTTAATTTTGCATTGTTTCTCAAATTGATTCATTAGGTCACTCATATTTTCATAATGATCTTTCTTATTTTGGTCCCTTTCCTCCTTAGTGGGTTTAGAAGTTTCCATCCTCAATGTTGAAGTCTGAACTGAATTATCCTTTGAATCTGAACCCTCATAACTCATCTTTTCTTTTCCCTTAATCGATGTAGTTGAGTTAATTTGAATAGGTTTAGAAGTTGATGTGACATTTGATGTTGGGTTTGAACTTTCCTCTTTGGCTTCTTCCATGGTAATATCAGGGATGACTCTTTCCCTATTATGAGGAATATACAATTCATCACTTGGCTTTAAAGCATTGCAATATTGGAAAGGATTTGAATCTCCTCCAATCGTGATATCTTCCCCCATTACAACAACATTGATAGTATTTTCATAAGTATGAGCAAAGTTAACATTATGATTTCCTGTTGCATTATTTGCACTGTTTCCTCCATTTTTTGAATTGGAAAATTCTCCTTTTTCATGTTTATAGAAAGGAGTTTTAAAGGATGTGTGATCTTCATTAGTTTGAGGTCTGTCCACTTTTATCACACCATTATCTATGAGATCTTCTACCACATGCCTAAGACACATGCAATCATTGGTCTTATGTCCTCTATTTTGATGATACTTATAATGGCTATTCTCACTCTACCAATTTGGCTTGATTTGAGGTTCATACGGTTGTGCCACTGGTAAGTCAATAAGTTTATTTACAATAAGGGTCCTTAATGAATTCTGCAATGGTTCACCCAAATTAGTGAATGTCCTTTTGGGTGTAGGTGAAAAGAAAGGTTTAGGCTTGTAATTCCCTTGATTATTCCCAAAGTTGTTATTAGTTTTGTTGTTGTTAAAGGGCACTTTGGGTGCTTGGTTCACATTATTGGCATGAACTGAGTTTTGAGTGAGATTTAAAGGGGTAGTCTTTAAAGTGTTAGCCTCTACCACTCCATCATTAACCACTCCTTTATTGTTGTTATTCTTCATCCAAAATCGGTTGTAATTTTGATTTTGATTAGTGTTGGAGGTATTGTTGTTGTTGTTGTTATTCTTGTTATCTTTGTAGAGTATGATTTCTCCACTTTTTATTAATACCACTTCCATTGTCACCCCGTTCTCAATTAGGTCTTGAAATGACCAAGGACATTATAGCCTTAATCGATAGTTCATTTCATGATTCAAGATATTTACAAAAATATCCATCTTTTCCTTTTCAGGTACACTTTGAGGGTATCTAGGAAATATCGCTCTCCATCATTGTAGAAAAATTAGGAATCCCTCTCCTTCTCTTTGTTTGGTGTTGCATAGATTAATCATTGTAACCTCATGTTTGATGTTATAGGAATAGTGAGTTACAAACTTAGAGGCCAATTCCTCAAAGGTTCGAATGCTAGAGGGTAACTTTGAAAACCACTCCATTGCCATACCCCACAAACTTCTAGGGAATAACCTCATAAGGTAAGTTGTGTCATGCATGAACTCTAGACTTAGGGCACAAAATTCCCTTAAATGATCTTGAAGATCAGATGTTCCTTCATATTTGTCATATTTAGGATAAATAGCATTTGTTGGAATTGGAATCATGATTAAAGACTTATCAAAGGGAAATGGACACAAAGCTTCAATTGAAAAGGGTTTTGGAGCCCCACTTTGTTTTATCATGTCCAACTGCATTTGGAAAATTTGGAATTGCTTGTTCATGATGTCAATGGGATTAGCCTCAGCTTCTTCTTGTTTGAGTTTGGTGACATCATAATCGTGTGGAAGTTTGAGACCCATTTGTGCTAGGTCTAAGAAGTACTTCTCCTTGTCTTTTTCCAACACTTTTTCCATAAGTTTCATGAAGAAAGGGCTTTTCATAGCTTCATTAACCTTTTCATCGGTTAACTCATCATAATTAGGGTCAATTTTTCCACCATTGTTGGTATTGTTCATCCCTTGATTGTTAGGGTCCATGTTTGCTCCTCCATTGTTATTGTTGTTGGATCCTTTGTTGTTAGGATCAACATTTCCCTGATTGTTCATATCCTTGTTGACATGATTGATTTGATCGAGATCTATATCGCCAAATGGGAAAGACATTCTTGGTTATGTTTCCTTGATGGGTTTTGGTAAGGGCCTTGAATAAAAATGATCACCTGGAAAAGGACACTCTTGCCTTAGATAAGATCCATATAGTTTTAGGGTAGTCTTAATATAATAGGATTGAGTAAAAACTGGCATCTACATATATCAAGTAAAGATCTTAGGTTTTTAACTCACTTAAATGATCAATTTGTGGATAAATTTGCAAAATGCCTAATAATGGAAAATTCTAATCCAATTGAGTATACACAGAGGTAGATCATTCAAAAGGGTATCCAAAAATGGAATTTTCTTTTTTTCAAACCCTCAGTATTGTACAATATAAAAATGGTTGTTGATGGTTGATGAATTGATTATGATTATTGGAATGTGATTGATATGTAAACTTTCCTTTAAGTTGCCTAGAATATATTGAATCCCTTAACCTTAATTGAATTATATTGATTAAGTATTGCAATTTTTATTAAGGAGAAGATAAGATGTTCCTCTTTTATTCCCAAATGCACAAATGGAAGATCCAAGTTGATCAACCCCAAAGAAGGGCAAATGCACAAATGAATCAACTATTTGGAAGTGAGAATAACAAAGGAGATACCTTAAATTCTGTTAATTATACATATAGAAATGATATATGACAGTAATTGAAGAGGTAGGAGAAATGCACTAACCTTGAAATATTGCAGATCAAAGAATGCTATTTTCTGAGGTGTGTAGGCTATTTCTGGAAAAATTGATAGTTGATCCCAAACCAAAACATAGAGATGAACAAAACCTAGAAATCATTTTTTGTTCCAATGCCATCTTATGAAAAAGGTCGACCTTGACCCACAAATGTCAACCCTGAACCAATAACATCGACCCTGACCTGCACAGATCTGAAAATGACTTTGTTCGCGCCGTCCGAAAGAAAGACGAAAAGGGTATCTAGATCTGGGCTCAAACTTGTTGTTCTAAACCTATACTTGCAAGAAAAAGAGGATTGTTTATTTTCAGGGAGGGTTTTGCCTTGGTCAAACCCCAATTTTGGATTTAACCTCAAATATATAATTGAAATTGCAGAAGTAAACAAAGCAAATGCATAAACTCACCCTGCTTGTAAAAGTCCTTATGGCGGATTTGAATCCTTGAATCCACAAGTACACCTCAAAATGTGGAATGTAGAAAGGTAGGATGTCTTCAATCTCTTGCTAATAGATCTCCAACACCAAGTCTTGAATGGGTTCTTGAATTTGGAATAGGCTTGGAAGAAGGTGGATGGAGAGATCACCAAAAAGGGCACTATGTAGCTTCAATCCTTCAATGGCCTCCAATGGATCTCCTTCATGGGATAGATACTTGAATGAATGGATACTTTCTTGAAATCTTTCTTGATTTCTTTCTTGAACTTCACTTGATAATGCTTGATCTCAATTAGGAATGCTTGATGATAGTTAGACCTCTTAGACTTAGAGAAAATGAGAGAGAAAGCTTCCCTTTTATATGAAATTAGGGTACAATCTTCTAAGGAGGCCTACATAGGAAAATTAAATTCCCATTAAAGCCTTTACCTCTAGGAGAGGACCTATATTAAATATAATTTAGGAATCAACGCTTCAGAACCTGAAACAGCCGACCTAGAAGCGGGAAATACTTTTTGATAAGGCCGACCTCCAAAATCTATGAGACCCCGGGATTTGAACCCTGGGTCAAGGTCAAGGTTGACCCCGACCTAGGTCAAGGTCAAGGTTGACCCTAACCTAGGTCAGGGTTGAGGTCAACATAGACCTAAAATGTCGACCCTGACCCTGAAGCCCAGAATCACCAATCTGCAGTCCAGAATGCAGAAATTAGGCTAAACAGGAGTGGAAAGAGGGACAAAATAGGGGGAAGCCATGTCAAGATCAGGAACCCATTCAAGGTGCTTTCCATGACCCCAAACCACTTACTCAGAAGGCTAAACATGTCTACAATGGAATTGCTTCCATTTTCCGACTATACATTTAGCCCCCACTTTAGCAAGAGTATGAGCTCAACACAAACTCTTGGTAAAGGAGAATATAAAAAAAAGAAAATCTTATTGAATCCAAAATAGGGATAAAGAAACCCTCAAGAACCCAAGGGACTTAATTCTTTATCAACCCCAAGAACTTGATAAGAGAGACATCATTTAGTTAAGTAGAGAGAGAAAAGGGTGTGATTATCTCACCCAATGAGAACTTATGTCTTATTGTGAACCACACAAAAAGTGTAACTGGAAAGATGGAATTGAACTGCCTAGTGAATGTGGCTACTCA
>MU223655.1:2821428-2834539 GCA_018584345.1 Thuja plicata
AAAAAAATAGTAAAGCTTATCAAAAAAATTGAAAATTTATATTTAACACTAGAGGAGAGAGTTATCTTCAAGAGAGTGTAATTTATTTTCTGAATGGTGTAGATTTGATAGGGGAAATTTGATGCGAAATGAAAACTGTCGATTTTAGGTATGTTCGACTTTGAGTAGTTATATTAGAGAAAATATACATTGAAAACTAATTTTTCTTCTTTTATGCACTATCTATACATTTTATCTATGACATATTTTGAAATCAAAGGAAAAAAAGATTATTTGCATATACATTTTTGTTGCGAACAAGACCGTCATTTTTCAGCATTTTTCAGAAAGTAAAAAATGGACTTAAAAAATTTAAAAACTATGTGAATTATTGTTCAAAAAATATTAAAAAAATTATAGGCATAAACTTCATCCACTTTTACACATTTCATTAGTTTACATCATCTCCAAATTTTAAACATAAATGCCATTTTTATGTCGTTAAAGTTAAAAAATTTGTGTTGTTGACCTTTTCCTTTATAAAAGTGTGACACAGCTTTGTACTTTTACCCTAATATTATGATGGGACAAATGAAGACTGAACTTAATCACTACAAGAAAAAGTATTTGGAATTAGAGAAATATAATCAGATCATAAAAGGTGAACTTGTTGAGGCAAAGAAACATATTGAGAGACTTCACATGAAAAGTGACTTGATCGAAGAAAAAAGAGAAAGACAAAAACCTAAAGGATAGATGACTGGTGTCATCTTCAATGAAGCTGAATGTTCTGAGAATCAAGAAGAAAAATCTGATGCAAAGATTGAAGACTTACTCTTGAAGAACCTAAAGAAAAAATCAGACCTTTTATAGGTAGATGTTTTAGATGTAACAAGGTTGGACACATGAAGAGAGATTGCAGAGGTAAAGCCCCTTTCAATCTTTTTTCTAGTTATTTCTTTAATTTTCATGCATATGGGCACAAGAAAGAAAAATGGAGGGTAGCTGATCTATCTATTTACAGACAAGATAACATTTGGTAAAATACAGTGGATAAAACCACATGTTAGAAATTTAATAACCTTGGGAACATTGCAAGGTATTGTAAGTGTTAGAATAACTAAGGGGGTGTGAATCAGTGGCCTCAAAATATTCTAATAAATCAAACCAAAAACTTAGTACCACAATATTAAGCCTCTAGTTATCTTCAGTCCTACCAGATGTATGCCTTCAAATAAACTTACCAAATAACTACTGATCAGAGTTCATTGTTAAACATTTTTATTAATTTTTACCGAATAGTAGTCTTTCATTTACCAAAAAATAGTAATGCTTAGTGTATATCGATCAATACAGATTAGTTATGTGTAATACAAAACACTATAGTAATGACTCATAAACACATTGAAAGATGGATTTTTAACATGGAAACCCTATTAAGGGAAAACCACTTGGGAACGGTAACACAAACTTTTCACTCTTCTAAAGTGAGCTCGGTGAAGAGCTAACCCTGTTAAAGGTTACAAACACACTGTTATGTGTGACCTTGTTAGAGGAATTAAATAGAATATTTTTTCACTTCATATCGGGCATCTCTATGCTACCTTCTATGACCAAACCCAGTGTAGTTTTTCAAATGGTATTTGGAATCTCATGCTATCTTCATGATCAAAATTTTTGATACTCCTTAAGATTTATCTAAATATATAAAGTATTGTTAAGTCCTACTCAGTTAAGAGACTTTTTGAATCAAGGATTAAAATGAAATAGTAAATGATTTGTTCACACATACAACTTAAAATTGCAGATTTTCAGATCTATTGTAAGCTCATAATACCTTTCTGATTAATCTATCTTTTCAATACCTTTGCTCCACTTCTTTTTGATCGGTGATTTTGTGCTTCTCTATTTCCCAGTGTGCGCAAAAATCTTTAGCTCTTTCCTCAGCTTGATTGATCGGGACTATACATGAAGTTATTCTTCATCAGTTTCTCTTCAACATCCTTCTTTCTCATTCACTCCCCTAATTCACAATGATTTAGATTGTCTCTTTATAGACATGATATCATCATTTCTCACTTCTTGAATTTATTTTCTTGGTGTGATCCACAATCTTATCCAATCTTGATTTAAATCTTAGCTCTTGTTTTATCTCGTAGAAATCTTCTTGCCAACTAGATAAAACAACTTTAAATCTTTTACTTATGTTTGGCTTTAACTTGTTGATGAAAATAATGTTAACAATCAGTTAAGTCTATCTTTAACTCTTCCAGCTAAGTCTTTTTTCATTAATGAACTCTAGTTCCTTTCGGAGTTTTAACTCTTTATTAGCTTCAGTCAACACTTCAGTTCTCCTCAGGCTTCTCTGTCAGTGTTGTCTGTCCATCAAGTAACACTATAATTTTGTCCATCGGTAATGCTTGTGATTATTCTCGTCATTAATGCTTGTCAGTTTTATTGCTTGGGCATCACTTTGACTTTGCTCTCGGGTTTCTTTGTCATTCAGGTTCAACTAGCCATCAGTGTTTGTAGTCACTTAGTGAATGCTTGTCTTTTATGCAATACTGAAAGCATAATATTTATCTCCCTGATTCTCTGAAGTCTTTGACACTTATTATATAACTAATTAGATTATATCAAGTTGACATCAATGAAAATACAATCCATTAACTCATTTAATGTCTTACATTATCTTTCTACATTTCAGTGATCAACTTAACATCTTCAAACATTCAATCAGTTACATGTCATTAATCTCTCCCTTTGGCATTGATGGCAAAAATCTACATTATCATACTATATTATTACTAATACAATATGAAATATAATATTTGAAGTTCATCAATCTCTCCTATTATAACTAATACGAATGTCTGGCTCTCAGTAAGCTTATATAGCTTAGATTTGTTTCTTGTAGAGTGTGATCTTCAATCTTTAATCCCTTCACTAGATATATGTAGCAACTTCTATCTCCATTCCTGATATGTGCTCTGCCTTGACTGTTCCTCTCCTTGATAATATCTTTTCCTTTTGACAGAAATCTCTCCCTTTGTATGTATTCTCTCTCTTTGTTACTTCTCTCTCTTTGATGGATATTTCATATGTAATCTCTCTCTTTGGATAATGATATAATCTCTTCCTAATAATGAGATAATCTCTCTCCCTTTTGATTCTTGATAATGAATTCCTTGTAATGAGATAATCTCTCTCCCTTCGACAAAAATGCCAAACAATTCTTCCATATCATCTTCCATTATAATATACTCCTTGAAATTCCCTATCCAACAACAATACATTGACTCTGGTGTTCGTGCATATTTGTACCTTGTTGTCTACAAATGTATCTTTTGTTGTTTATCTCTTTTCTTGCATCAACATGAATGATATTTTGATTTGCGTGGACTGATGCAATATCGTAGCTAGCTTATTGACCGATAGACAAGGGTTGGACCCCTAGTCTCTATCTCAAGTACTCAAATGTAGCTTTCGGCAATGGCTTGGTGAATATATCATCTAACTGTTTGATGACATGCAACTGATTGAATGTTTGAAGATTTTAAGTTGATCACTGAAATGCAGAAGGATAATGCAAGACATTAAATTAGTTAATGGATTACATATTTTCATTGATGTCAACTTGATATAATCAAATCGGTTATAATCAAAGTGTTAAAGACTCTAGAGAATCAGAGAGCTAAAGATCATGCTTTCAGTAATGCATAAAAGACAAGCATTCACAATGTGACTTCAAACATCAACGATTAGTGGAACCTGACAAACAGAGAACACCGAAAGTCAAGTCACAGTGATTCCCAAGCAAGAACACCGACGAGCAGAATCACAAGCATAAGTGATTGCCAGAAACATAGTGTAAACCGACAGAGAAGCCCAAGGAGAATTGGAGTGTTGTGTTAGCTCTTTTTCTTGTATCTGTCAGTTCTAAAAGAGAATATGCAAACTAGACTTGGGGATCTTAGTCCAACTCACATGAATCTTCTTCTTCATACAAACTAATGGGCAAGAAAAGGCTAATTGATGAGGATTTGATCCTCCTTCTTCGAGCTCCACACACTCAAGTGGGTACACCTAAAACCAGCTAAAATTTGCATACATAAACACTCTCTCACTACAATCCTTTATGCAGGTATGAAAAATAGTGGGTAGTTCTTAGACTTATAAGATATGGGAGTTCAACTCAACCAATCTTATGCAGGATCCCACCTACATATTTTTCTAAGAACTAGGAAAATGGTCAATGTAACAACAAGGATATTCACCCTTCTTCTCCTCGACCCTGGAGGCTCAAGAAGGCTAACCTATTAGATTCACTTCTACAAGGAATCACCAAAAGCATTTGCACTATTCAATGCAACTCATACACATTTGTGCTCTTGAATAGGAAAGGGAAAATGGTTTGAATCTAATGATTTGATGATGACACTGCATAACCAGCAAAGGACCAATGCCTTATCTATTGGGAAACAGAGTCAAAAAAATATGCATTCCCAGAAAACCCCAACTCCAAACTCAAAGGACCCGAATGAAATGCCTTACAATCCATTCTTCTCATTTCAATATCTGGACATCAAATTTATGTGTTGATCCTAAACTCTCAGAAATTGCATTCAAGATTTAATCTCTCCTTGAAAGAAACTCGAAAAACAAAACCATAGCTACCTTGTAACTGGTGCATTAACAAGCCTTACAAATTAATACACAAGAATTAACACCAAGCATACAAAGACATCAGAGAGATATTTGAACAGGGATTCCATCATTCTTTATTGAAATTCATCTGGAACTGAACATTGCAAGACCATGAACACAAAGAAATAAAACTCAAGAGCCTGAATACTGCCCAATAACATAATTTTCACCATCCTTCAAAAAATCAAAAGAAAAACCAGATATAGGAGAAATTGAAAAACAATGCTCTTCACTGACACTTGTCTGCTTCCCAAAATATCTGCAATTCTCAAACTACAACTGCAAAAATCTGATTTGATTTTCCCTCAATTGGTCTACAAAATCATGATCTCCTTTCCAAGACCTTTTCGACAACATATGATACTCTATAGTTTGGAACAAATTTGCCCTCTAAAACTTTAGTCCAAGTTTGCCTTCCCATGCAGATTTTCATTTAAAAGTTTGAAATATTTCAACTTGAAATAAAATAATTTTCAATAGTTGGACTATTGAAATGAGACAAATTTAACTTTAAAATTCCGTTTTTTCCCAGGCTTCCCCAGAATGCGACACTTGTCACCTAGTCTTAATGGCTTAAAGGGTAGATGGTGAGCATCTTTCCCCTAAGCCATTAAGTCAACCCTTGATTTGTTTTGAAGTTGCAAGTTTTTTAACCCATTTGTTGAAACAATTTCAAAATAAAAGATTATTTGAAATCTAAACATCTCACTAGAATGCACCAAGTGTCACCCTTTGATTGGTCTGCAGGTCCACTTGGCACCACATGTTGATCTCTCATTAGTGCCTTTGAACTGCAATGGACTTGCGCCACTTGGCACCTACTGGGCACCACGTGGCATCCTTTGATTTGTTGATTGGTCCACTGGGCGCCACTTGTCACTTGTGCCACGTGGACCAATGGCTTAATGGCTTAAGCTTATCTTCCTTGCAACTTTCTCATCAAGCCATTAAGCCATCCGTCAATTTTGGCCACCTCGAGATCTGCGCTGAAACATGCATCCTCTTAACCAAGTCACCTGCCACATCATCACTGCGGGCCCCGCCAAAATTTGGGTGTCATTCATCGGGCATAGTTTTTGAAGCGAGTCCTTAGCTCCTGCACGCGCATGACCATAGCCTCCTCCTTCTCTTCATATTACAATATGTGCATTTTTCCTTATAAACACTGAAAAACCCCTTTGTGGGATGCATGTGGGATAATTGTTTTAGAATTTCAAATATTTCTTGTGTATTTTTGACCAAAATTAGTGGGCCCTGCCATGCACTAACTCCTCCATTCTAGACAATCTCTAAGAGCTTCTAGCTCTTTACTTCAAACAATATACAAAGCATGGTATTATATAAACATCTTAAAACATTATCACGCTCAGCATGTGTGACTATAACTCTTGAAAGTTTATCTCCTTTAAAACTTGTTGCGCAGCACCTTTAAACCACACACAGCTCTTGAGACTTGAGCAGCTTCTTTAGAACTATTTTCAACTTTGCAGACAATCATCCCTTCTTGGTGCAGTCCCATAGAGTGTGTAGCATCCCTGTTGGAACCATGCATACACCAATCTATATATTGTGGTTGTGTTTATAAGAGGTACTCTATCTAATGATTAATGTGTTTGTCTATGTTTGCCATATTGACTTATCAGCACTTCACACATGGTGCAGGGAGGGAATATATACTAGCAAAGTACATTATTGGAATGTTTGTAAGATCAACAACTTTAAAATATTTCTGTGCAGCCTTTCAAACACCTTGCCCTTCGCATCTTTTTTCTTTTGCATTTGGATTTTGTTTCAAATGCTTTTGACACATGGCGCAGCTTCTTCAATATCTCATACAGCCTTCTGCAAACAAAGAACATGCCTTGTCTTATGCACCCAAATTCAGCGTAAGTTTCCATGCATTGTTTGTTGTTTAATATGTTTTATTTTTAAAACCCCCAATGCCCAGTGCAGACCAGCATAATCAAAACTAATGTATTTTACACGATTTTATCAAGTCTCACACCCTCAATGTGCTGCGTAGGCTTCTTCGATGGTGAGTGAAGGGAGATGATGGCAAGGGATGAAGAGCGGCATTACACCTGCCATTAACATTTTCTATTTTCTACTTACATGATTTTAATGCCTCTTTCAATAATAATACGTGGGCTATTTCTATCACATCTGCAAAACACATCACATTGCATTGGTTTTGTTTTCAAACTATAAAAACTTCCTCCACACTGCTATGCAGCCCTTCCACTAAGCGTAAGTTATTTGTGTATTTTTCTTTGGTCTTTGGTAATCCCACACATAGCCACCTCTACGCACAATGCATAGTTGTTTAGTTTCCAAACCAGGCTTTCCATAGGACATTACACAGTCCTTTCTTGTTCATTGGTTGTCTGTTTCTAGTGCTGATGTAGGGGGATTTACATCAATTTGCATTGGATATTTGCTTTTAAAATATTGAAATTATTTCTTCAAAAGTTTTTTCGACTTCCAAACATGTAAATTTCTTTTGTAGACAATCCCTACAATGCAATACATTGTCCTCTAAACAACTCCAAGTGTCTTTGTTCGTCATCTCTATTTTCAATATGTTCCACTTGAGACTCGATGGTTCCTTGAAAGATAAGCATTTCACTTGATATTTTGGATATTTTATCTAAAGCATTTCCTCTCTGCTGTATGTTTTTAGATTGTTCCTCTTTATGAGGAAGATTAGCATCCGTGGAAACAATATCTTCCTTCTGTGTCACATTTGCTAATGATTCATTAGTTTCTGCAGAAGAATCAAACATACACTTTTATCTTTCCTAGGGCTCAAACTTTTCAAAATTAGGAATTTGATTGACATTCTCACTTCTTTAGAGAAATATTCCCTTCATACTGGTAATTGCTCCTGATTGACTATAAAAAATTAGTCAGATAGAAAACTTTGTTTATCTTATGGAGTCTTGAATTCAAAATGACAGTCAGGCACTTCACTATGACTAACTCGTAAGAATCAATCAACAATATTTCCATCCATAG
Organism: Thuja plicata; assembly: GCA_018584345.1. Classification (NCBI taxonomy): domain Eukaryota; kingdom Viridiplantae; phylum Streptophyta; class Pinopsida; order Cupressales; family Cupressaceae; genus Thuja; species Thuja plicata. The sequence continues at coordinate 2,829,130 of MU223655.1, forward strand.
ACAAAGCTTTTCTCATATCAAAATTTTGATTCCATGTGAAATGTACTTAATGAAAATATACTTTCCTCGATGAAATGACATTTTCCTTCAAGTTTGACTGCCTAGTTTTAACTTTTATATTCCTGCAAAACTGATTTCATTAATGGCAACTGGCCTCTGGAACTGGCTTTAAAAACTAACAAAATCCAGTAACCAGAACATGGCACTAGCCACATATGTTCCATGCTTAACATTCCCCCACATTGCAAAGTGACATCTATCGAAACCAAATAGGTTAAAATATTTTAATCGCCCAAGTTGCCTATTCAGAACAATTTTGCAAATCACCCTGTCAAATAACAGTAAACACATTTGGTTTTGACTTTGAAAATATGTCAAAAGACCTCCTAGGGATCCAATCTTTTGGATACTGGGAGTATTCTATATGAAGAATATGGATCCAGAAGGGTGGCTCTTGACAACCTACCGACCACATTTTGCAACCCCTCAAAGTAGCCACTTGGAAATGTAGAAAAATGAAAACATAAGGAATACCGATTTCTGCAAATGGAAAGAAACTTGGAAAGTGTGCAAACAAAATCCTCAGGATCTAAAACCTTGCAAACTTGAATAAAATTTGGTCTATAATTTAGGGCATCCATTTTCCTAATGTGACCAATCATGGTATTCAAGATATAACCTCACAAATAGGGCCTCTGACCAAACTGTGCAACTGATCTGCATCAAAATGTTAGAAATTGCAAATGGAATCAGATTGGCAAACTGACCAAATAGACTTGTCGTAACTTGAAGATAGAGACTCAAGAAGTAGTTGACCTCTATAATGGAGTACCAAAGGAATTTTTTCAATTAGGTCACAAGGTCAAAATTTACAATCAGTCAAATAGGGCTACTCAGAATTCTGATCAATTACACTGCATGGAAACAACAAACTACCAATTTTGAGGGGTTTGAAAACTAGTTAAAACATATGGAAATGACTTGGGATTTTAAACTTAAGTTCTTTGATATGCATACTAAACATCCCCAAAGTGGCGGTCCATGACACTCAGCAGGACACAAGATATTCAAATGCGAACTGGGCCTGTTACAGCAAATTGACACTTAGGTAGAAATGCAGATTTAGACAAGTGCTCAAAAGAAGACATCACAAAACAACTCAAAACCTGAAATTAACGAACTAGGATGTCTTCAAATACCTAAACAAGAGTGATGAGTACTTGACATGCATGGAAAAACTCATAATCTCATCTAGGAAAATAGGCTCAAAAAGCACTTATAGGGGGTCAAAATGCAAAATTTTAACATGGTACTTCTAAAACCCTTACTATTTTTTTCAGTCCCAACATTGGCTTTGACTGAGGATGCATGCCCCATGTGGGCATGCAGAGGATTCAAATCTCTTGGTACAATAGACCAACCAAAAACAAATCAGACTTTATCTCCACTTTCTCTCTCTTCTCCTTTGAAACTTTTCTCCTTCTCAAACTCAAAAACTAGGAACCCCTTTATTGAAAGGAAACACACCACACGACTGAAAGGGAAAGAAAGAAACTATACAAACAAGAAGCTTATTTACAAAGGCTCAAAGCCCCAAAACATGATTTATCTCTTACCTCTATCAAACATATGATTTTCATCTCCAAACATCCAAGGTAAATTGAGGCTATTATATCCATTCACTTGATCAAAAGTGCTGCCGTGAATCTTCAACATGTCAAACAAAAAGTAATTAGCAAACTCACCTTCACTTGGCAAAGCAAAAGCACTTAATCGCTGCATATGTTGATCACTATGTGATATCACAACATCACATCCTTGAGGATCACTATCTTTCTGAAACAATAAACATTCCAGCTCACTCTCATGGCTGGAAACATACCAGTTCACTCCAACACATGTCTGGATATCAAAGAAAAACTTTTCATATTCAACCTCATATGTGTCATGCAAAGAATCAAGGGAAACATGATGAACCATAACCTCTGATTTCATACTTGGTTCACCATGAGAAACTTCATTCATTTTCAAACTATAATAATTTTCAAGATCAACATTGGAGGAAGATTGATTAGACAAAAAGGAAGTTGAATCAGTCATTTCATCCTGGCTCCCATAGTTATTCTTTTCATAATATGATATATCATTCAGATCAACTAAATTTTCAACCATGTCCTCATACAAAGGATTATAAATTACATGGAAAACCTTTTCAAAATCAGAATAGAAAAGCATTGGTTGATTCACATCTATTTCTTCATCAAAGAGTGGGTTAGAAACTTCATTGAACCCACAATCATTCTCGATATCATAGTCATCTTCAAGGGTGGAACATTCTGAATCAGCATCACTATGAGTTGAACAATCATCATTGCTATGAATTTGAGAAGAAGAACAACTGTAGCTATCATTTTTTAAAAGAAAATCCTCAATGATCTCATCAAAATAATCGGCTATATAAAAAGGTGTTGGTATTGGGACATTATATGCACATCCATTTTCAAAATTTGACAATTCTTTATCCTTTTCTTCTACAAATTCCTCACAAATGCTTCCTTGGACACCCCCATTTAATGACATGGATTGAAAACAATCTTCCTTATTTGAAACAAGGACTGAAACTTTGTGTCTCGTGTCTTTTTGTGCAAGAAAATCACTGTAGCAACTTCTATCTGTGTCATAATCACTCTCTTGGTGCTCATTAAAGTCTTCCTTAAATTGAGATAAGAAGTCTGCACTACTGTGCTGAATAGAAGACAAATCTACATATTGAAAGGAAAAATTATTTACTAAAGATTCATCTTCATCAATCTGATATTCATGTACTTCATCATCAGCATAATAAGATTCAGCACCTTCATCATAAGAACTAGATTCAGCAGCATCTACACTTTCAAGTTCAGATTTCTCAATTTCATCAATCCATCTTTTAACATGTTTAGATGCCTCTTCTCCAAGAGATTCTGACCAATCAAGCGATTCCGGTACACAAAGGTCTAGAAATAATTGCACCCACTCTAATTCTGGAAATTCAATATCCGCTATAATATTATCAACTGCACTAGAAAACCTTTGATAAAATGAATATGCTAACTCTTTTTTCCTTTCGCCTACCCTTTCTCTCAAAATCAATAGGGCTTTTTCTTGGATCGTTTAATTTATCAATAAAATATCCTTTTTTCTATCAACGATTTCAAGATCTTTCTCATAAATTTATGATCTAGAAAACATATCTCCCTCCATGAGAGTTGGAATTTCCATTTGAACTATTTATTCAAAAATACATTCAATTCTTTAAAAAGATTTATATCCAATTTAAAAACCATCACTTCTTTCATGAAACCACAACATATTTCTGATTTCAATAACTGAAAATCTCAACCCCAAAATATGACAAAACTTTCAATCTCTTTCCCTTTTCTTAGTGACTCATTCATCTATGAAGGGACTTTTCTTTTCAACAAATAAGAGGATTACCTGGATAAAATTTGCAGCAGCTACTCTTTTTGCTTCTTGACTTGAAACACTGTGGATTTAGAGCCTTTTGTGTAGCTTCATTAGGTTCTTTCTTCATAAAGTCGCCATTTCCTTGCAGAGGATAACTTTGAAACAACAAAAGCTATTTGGGTATGTGCAAGATCATGAGGGGCCAAACTATGCCCTTAAGTGGCAATGAAAAATTAGAAAATCAGGGTTAGTAAACTTGACGTGAAAATTTGAACTAGCTATCAACCTAATATCAAAAAGTTGTAAGAACAGAATCTATAGGAAATTGAATGTAGTTTCTAAACTACTAGGCCTTTTCTGAAAAAAAGTTAATATGATTGGTGAAAAGTATAGATTTGAATGCAACAGTACAAAAATTAAAGGAAAAAAATAAGAAGTAGGTGTATGTCTGACCACCTTAATCATAATCAAATGATACTATTTTTTTATAAGATTTTATATATAAGTAGTAGACTCCTGCTCGGATGTGACGCATATTTTTGTGTAATTTTATTCCAAAACAATAATTAATTATGAATTATCTGCTACAACATTTTTAGAATAAAAAACTCTCGTGTCTGACCACCTTAACTTATTGAAAACTTTACCAAATTCAAAAAAATAAAAAAATTTCTTATAGTAGGCGAAGCATAGAATGTGACGCAATTTTCAAATTTCAAAAATGTTATACCGTCTGAAAGTTATAGTCATTTTTCAATTAGTATATAAATCAACACTTTAGAGGTAACTCAATTGGAAAATAACTAATAATTAATTACCTAATTCAAAATTTGACAGAAATTATATCGATAGAAAGCTGATAATCTCCTTAAGATACCCTTTTCATTTCATCAAATTTAGGTAAAAAAAAAGTCGTTAGCTACATGGTCGAAGTCTGGAACTCAGAGAAATAGGGGAAAAACACGTTTTTGAGACATTTGAAGAGTTGACCAAGTAGGTATGGTGCACAAAGCAATACCGATCCTAATCGGGTACCCAATATTTTTGGGTACCCGAAAAAGCAGGTAGAATTTTTAATTTTTAATTTTCCCTCCCCTTTCTCCCTCTTACCCTCCCATTTCTCCATACTTCATATGATATTAGATTATATATTATATATATTAGATTATATATTATATATTAAATATTATATATTAAATTATATATTAGATTATATATTATATATATTAAATATTATATAATATATATTAATATTAAATATTACATTATATATCATATATTATATATTATTTTATACGTATTATATATTAATATGTATTTTACAATATATCACATAATATCTTCATATTTAAATTGTATATAATACATATTTTATATTATAATATATATACTTAATAATATTATTATTATAATATATATATATATATGTTACGATATTATATATATTCAATATGTTAGGACATATTAATATATAGGTTAATTACACCAGTATAAGGCATCGAAAAGGTTTCCAAAGGGATCAGAGGGTTCCTAGGGGTCCTAACGCTTGAGAAAGTGTACGAGGACCCCTTAGGTCCCTCTGTAACCCTCGACAACACATTAGAATAGTCAAGTGTGTCCCAAGGGGTCGTACAACACCTTGGGACACACTTTAGTGTTCTAATGTGTCAAAAGGGGTCATGGGGACTTCCTAGGGCTCCTAACGCATAAGAAGGTGCACTATAGCCCCTTAGATTCCTCTGTGACCCTCAAGGACACAATTGAGTGTTCTAATGTGTTCTCAGGGGTCACAGAGGGACTTAAGGGGCCCTAGTACACATTATCACCCATTAGGACCCCTAGGAAGACCCCACGACCCCTTTTGACATATTTGAATGCTCAAGTGTGTCCTAAGGGGTTGTAGGACCCCTTAGGACCCATTTGAACATTCAAATGGGTCAAAAGATGTCATGGGGTCTTTTTG
>MU223655.1:2840184-2856988 GCA_018584345.1 Thuja plicata
GTGTGTCCTAAAGGGTTGCAGCACCCCTTATGACACATTTGAATGGTCAAGTGTGTCCTTAGGGATTGTAGGACCCCTTAGGAAATATTTGAACATTCAAATGGGTCAAAAGATGTCATGGGGTCTTCTTGGGGGTCCTTGTATACCTTATCACGCATTAGGACCCCTATGAAAACCCCACGACCCATTTTGATCCATTTGAATCATCAAGTGCATCCTAAGGCATTGTAGGACCCCTTAGAATACATTTGAACATTCAAATATGTCAAAAAGGGTCATGGGTTCTTTCTAGGGGTCCTAGTATGCCTTATCATAGATTAGGACCCCTAGGAAGACCCCACGACCCCTTTTGACCCATTTGAATGCTCAAGTGTGTCCCAAGGGGTCATAGGACCCCTTAGGACACATTTTAACACTATAATGGGTCAAAAGGGTCCATTTTGTCTTCTTGGGGGTCCTACTATTCCTTATCACGCATTAAGATCCCTAGGAAGAACCCATGACCCCTTTTGACCCATTTGAATGGTCAAGTGTATCCTAAAGGGTCGTAGGACCCCTTAGGACACATTTGAACATTCAAATGGGTCAAAAGGGGCCATGGGGTCATTCTAGGGGTCCTAATACCCCTTATCATGCATTAGGACCCCTAGAAAGACTCCATGACCCATTTTAAAGTATTTGAATTATCAAATATGTCCTAAGGGGTCATAGGACCCCTTAGTACACATTTGAACATTCAAATGGGTCAAAAAGAGTCACAAGGTCTTTCTAGGGTTCCTAGTATGCCTTATTACACATTATGACCCCTAGGATGACCCTAGGACCCTTTTTGACACATTTGAATGGTCAAATGTGTCCTACAACCCCTTAGAACACATTTGAACTTTCAAATGGGTCAAAAGAGGTCATTGGGTCTTCCTAGGGGTCCTATTATGTCTTATCACACATTAGGACCCTTAGGAAGACCCCACAACCCCTTTTGACCCATTTGAATGGTCAAGTGTGTCTTAAGGAGTCCTAGGACCCCTTAGGACTAGGACCCCTTGGGATACAATTGAACATTCAAATGGGTCAAAAGGGGTTATGGCATCTTTCTAGGGGTCCTAGTATTCCTTATCACACATTGGGACCCCTAGGAAGAACACACGACCCCTTTTCACCCATTTGAATGGTCAAGTGTGTCATAAGGGGTCGTAGGACCCCTTAGGAAAAATTTGAATATACAAATGGGTCAAAAGGGGTCATGGGGGTTTTATTGGGGGTCCTAGTATGCCTTATCATGCATCAGGACCCCTAGGAAGACCACATGACCCCTTTTGACACATTTGAATTCTCAAATGTGTCTTAAGGGGTCGTAGGACGCCTTAGTAAATATTTGAACATTCAAATGGGTCAAAATGGGTCATGGGGTCTTTCTAGGGGTCCTAGTATGTCTTATCATGCATTAGGACTCTGAGGAAGACCCCACGACCCCTTTTGACACATTTGAATGGTCAAGTGTGTCCTAAGGGGTCCTACAACCTATTGGGACACATTTGAACATTCAAATGGGTCAAAAGGGGTCATGGGGTCTTTCTGGGGGTCCTAGTATGGTTTATCATGCATTAGGACTCCTACAAACACCCCATGACCCCTTTTGACACATTTGAATGGTCAAGTGTGTCCTAAGGGGTCGTAGGACCCGTTAGGACATATTTTAATATTTAAATGGGTCAAAAGGGGTCATCGGGTCTTTCTGGGGTCCTAATGCGTGATAAAGTGTACTAGGACCCCTAGGAAGATCCCATGATGTCTTTTGACCCATTTGAATGCTCAAATGTGTCCTAAGGGGTCCTATGACCCCTTAGGACACACTTGACCATTCAAATGGGTCAAAAGGGGTCGTGGGTGTTATGCCCTGCATCCCCATCCCTATATTTTGTGTGCAAAATGTTGGGTCCCCCTTTTTACTTTCTTCTTTTGGATCTTGCCTTGTCTTTTTCTTTGTTTCCTTTGTTTTCCTTCTCAGGGGTTTTCTTCCCCGTGGTTTTACTTTGTTTTGTTGGTCTCTCATGACTCCAGGACCCAGTCCTAGAGTTGGTCTTTCATTGTCGGGAGTCAGATTCTGAACTCTGGGATTCTTCACTGCGATGTCTTCTTTCCTTAAGATGGTATCGCCGCATGGAATCCCTGGGCCCAAAGTCTGGAGGTTTGTCTGTCTGGAGTTTGCAGAAGGAAAGGTGACTTTCTTTTATGGCGGGTATAAATAGAAGTTACCTGTCATTTTCACATTTACCGCGATTAAACACTTGTACGATTTCAGAGGGATTTGTAGTGATTTAGCGATAATCCAGTGCTAACCATTTTGAGTTTTCCTGAGCATTTGCGAGTGGTTTGTGGTGGTAAGTGGTGATCATCTAACAGTTAAATCTATTATAGAGATTTCACAGTGGTTCCCTTTCCTTGCCTTTCTTCATTCAGGTTGGTGCCTTCCTCTCTGTTTTCTTTCTTGGTTTTTGGTTGTTTCCTAGTTTTTGTGTCATCTTGTTTCTATTTTGTGTTGCATTTCTTACTGGTTCGCCGCCCGTTGGTGGGTCGGCTCTGCCAGAGGGTTGTCCGCCCTCTGTGTAGATGTAGTTTAGTCTGTAGATGATGTAGAAAACTTGTAAATGTTTGTGTGTCATCTAGTTTTTTGTGAATAGTCGCTCTACGTGTCGTGTGTATACATGTAATTTGATGTATATTATTATGTATCCATCTAGTCTGCATGTATATACCCTTTCAGCTTTGTTGTATATTGCAAGCTAGCTTTGTGTGGAATACTACCTGGTTGAAACTCGGCTCTTTGCCAGTTTCAACCAGGAGGTTTTCTCTCTCCTCTGTAAACCAGCCTAACTTAAATTTATGTTCCATGCGCGCATTTAAATTTGTCCAAGTGGCCTTCAATTTTTGTGCATTCAGACAGTTGGCTCCGCCGCGATCACCATAACTCCTATTTATTGCTCACCTACATGGTGCCCACGTGGGTCTGACGACTCACTTTTTGTGCACACCTTCCAATGGTTACTTCCCCAAGTTCTTGGTCTCTTACCATCACCCACCCCATGTCCTTCTTTTGCTGAATATGATAAACCCCCCCAGATGGTTAATTAAATTTCTAAGTTTGCAATATGTATATGTATACTTTCCAGAGTTTTTGAACGAAGCTAACTTTTCAAGGGAAGCAAACACCATGATGGTAAGATCTCTGAACCCCAGAGTGTTTGTATATCTATGCATTGTGACTGTCGCCTTGCCCTGCAGGTTTCTAGAATAACAAACTTTCAAACATGTCTGAAGCATTCACATCCTCACCACCCGGAAGTCCAGAACTTCCTTCTATGGTAGTTACCAGAGAAGCAGTCAGGTCCAAAATGGAGAAGGCCCTAGAGAAACTACCTATGAGCCTGAAATATGTAAAAGATGGCGTTATCACAGGCTCCAAGATTGAGTCCAAAGTCTAGCTTATTACCGACACCAGCATCCGGACATGTCCCAAAATGCAGGCCTTGGTATAAATAATGTACATCCAATGATAGGCCGGGGATCCATTGGCCATCAAAATTGGAAACTTTGGGATCCTCAAAGAAACTTGTTTCCCATGCTTTGTGCAGTCACCAGAGCTTATTCTTACACTTGCCGCTCACTGCAACACATCTGTCTGGACTGTTATGCTTGCAGTCCTGGAGCCGACAGGGTATCCTACTCCCATGGTGTCCCTAGACCCTGATACCTTCTAGAGGGGCTTGGGAATCCCCCAATTCAACAAGCTAGTTGTGGTCACCCGATCAGAGGCCTTAGCCCAATTCACGCAGCTGGAGGAGGCGGCCCATATTTACATGAACAATAATTGGCTCAAGGTCCCAAAGAGGGACCCCAAGAGGATGAAATTAGAGATCCCCAGGTCCAAATTCAAAGAGAGCATCCAGATAGGGATGATAGCACTATGTCAGGTCTTCAAGAAACAACATGCCTGAGAATTCTCTGGGTGCATGTATTACTTCTTGCTTGGTATAAGCATAGACGGGGAGTTTTTCGACTAGGCCACCATAATCTCAAACCATGTGGACTCCCAGTTCCTTCAATTGACTAAGAAGAAGAAGTTCTATATGACTTCTTATGTTGTCTAGGCCCTAGCACAACAATGACCCCACACCAATGGGTTACTTATAGAGGGTGTACTCGGGATCGGCCCAGGCCAGAAGGCCCCTTGGGACCATTTCCCATAGATTCAATGGAGGCTAGCTTCCCTAGCTTTTGTCAGGTAAATGATGCCTTTGTTTACTACCACCTACTTACACCCACCCAGGATGCAGGATAGCGCCTATCTACAGAGGTGATGAATTTAGTCCAGAGTTACGGACATTACTACATATAGTTTTAACAACATACTTACATAAGGGTGATCGACTTCTCTGGGAAGCCCTACTTGTTGCCCAAGCATTATGGGGACAATGTAATCCTCCTAGAGTATTGTAGGCAAATGATGGAGCTGCACGCCTTCTTCACCTTGAAGAAGGTAATAAATACTCCATTCCCAATCACCTGTGGGAATTATTCATGCAGTTTGGCCACCGCCAAAGAAGTGGATAATGAGCTTAAGAGCTATAACCTGGCAAAATTTTACTTAGCATGGAAACATTTTGATTGACATGGCAAGATTATAGAAGCACTTCCCTGGGCATCAGAGCCCCATCAATATCATATGGAAGACTTCTGGGAAGATTGTTAGGATGACATGGAAGTCCAGGGATGGCATTATGTCAAGATGACCGCAGGAATGATGGAAAGATTGAAGCTCCAGAGATTCCTGGAGGACTTCTCAGACACCGGCTCCACAGTAGATCCCCAGGACAAGGAAAAGGGGATCAATAAATTGGCCCTTCTACCAGTGAATTGGGATGCCCAAGAAGGCCCCAAAATTAAGGAGTTCAATCACAATATAGTTGAATGCAACCACCTCTATTTTAAAAGGTTGTGCCCCAGGAGTGTCCTCCTCCCCTTCACTAGCAGCCTTGATGGTTAAGGTAATGGGGGTAGATTTGAAAGAGAAAGAAGAAATAAGAGATGCGGGGCCACCCTTAGTTATAAGAAGAAAGAAGAGGCTAAAAAAAAATCCCAAGGAAGAACCAGAGCTGGGGATGCCCCAGACCCCACAAGTTGAGATCCTTTCCTCTGACTCCCTAGAACTAGAAAGAGAACCAAAGCCTGCCGATGTCCCTGCTAATCCTCCTCTATAGGATGAGTTTGATGATGCTTTTGCTACTGAAAAGTTTGGGAATCTACAGGGGGACATCGAGAAAATAGAAACTGAAGTCCCAGCGCAAGAGGAGGCTCTGGAACAAGAACCTGTGCAAGAGTAGAAAGAGTAGATGGAAGAAGAGAAAGAGATAGAGTAGGAGATCGCCTTTGAGGTTTTGGAGATACAAACTATGGGAGTGGACCAACAGAAGCAAAGTGAACAAATGGCATATGCTAAGGGAACCAGACCTATGGGAGCAACCATAACCTCAGCCATTGTGTTCCAAGTTCCACTCCCTGAGGCTACCTTTGGGTAGGTAATAACTATGACCCAAAAATTAAATATTGGCTTGGAACCTCCCCTATTGCCAAAAAGTATACCAGTGGAAGAAGAAATCCTGGTGACAGAGGCCGAAGAACAAGAAGAGCGAGAAGAGGAAGAAACCCCCAGGATAGCCAATGAGGGTTTAGACAAAGAAAAAGATAAAGAGGACAAGGCGAAATAAATAAGCATCACCGAGGAAAATGTTGGCAATGAAACACAAAATGAATAAAAGGAGTCAGGTGAGACTCACACCACTGAGGAGTAGCAGCAACAAGATACAGGGGAAGAACTTAAAGAGTAGACTTTGGAAAATAAGCCACCCCTACCACCTTAGTGGTTGGTCGAAAGTAAGAAAAGAAATGCTCCATCCACCCCCAGAGCTCACCTCTCCCTGGTCGAAATGATGGCTCAGGTCTAAAATCCACTAAAGGCCAAGAAAGCCCAGACGGTTCATACCCTTCAAACCAGGCTGGGATGAAAAATAGTTACAGTTGTGGCAACACCTCCCCTTGACGCTGATGAGGCAACTGTCAAAGCCAGAACTTACGATATCACAGAGATATCATTAGAAAAAAGAGGAAAATAGGGTGAAGTAGACCTGTTGAAGGAAGCAACCAGAGCCATGGAGGCTCGATATGAAAAGGAGGCCCAAAGGCTCAAAGCGAAAAAGGAGAAGACTGAAAACCTTATGGGATTTCATACTCAGTTGGCTTGGCCTATTAGTGCCATTTCTCTGGAGGCCTCCACATTTGAGGCACCATTACCACAGAGTGACATAGAATCCCTACAAGCAATGAAGAAGAAGGCCCAAGCGGTCGATGAGTGGGTCACTCCGCAGATAGGAAACACCTGGCGCTTCCTGGTATCCACCCTCCTAGATTCTTATGTGGCTCAACACGTTTTGCATCATGTGGAAACTATCATTAACATATGGAAGGGTGATATGAAAAATTATGAAGCATGGAAGGTAGAACTTGAAGAACTCCTCAGTCTTGGGGAGGAAATGGTTTCTGAGTCTAGGTTTCTGGGAGAAGAATCATTCAATTTTGTGAGGACACAACACTCCACACTTGACCTCACATTGGAAGTGCTCAAGTAACTGGTAGGGATTGTACATGATAAGATCAACATGGTCCAATATTCTTCAAATATGTATAAGGCATTTATCGCAAAGGTCTCTGGAGCTAACCCATTCAGCACTGATACATGCACGCTGGAGGAATACGTCTTGGGGAAATTTGATGAGCTAGTGGAATCAAGATATCAATACCCAGAAGGAGTGGATGGAACTCAGATGGTGAGACTAACTCGCATGATCCTTAGTGGTCAAGATGTGGCAAAAATGGTAGATGAATTCAATGGAAATGTTCCAGAGCTGGGGTAACAGATCGAGGCGGCCAAGTACTGGCAGTTTGGCCTCAAAGAGATTGATGAGGATGGAATCTCCCACCTCCTCTAGACCTTCAATGATAGAAAACAACAATAAAGTATCTTCAGGGGCCAGAAAAAACCCAAATCTTTTGTATTCTTTATTCTTTTGGATCATAAGTTCCCAGATCCCGGAGTCCTAGATCCTAAATTTTGTATTCTTTCGAGTGATCTATGTCCCGGTCCCCGAGGCCAACCGGTCACTGTCAAAAGTGGTTAATAAAGACTGTTAGATGGTATTTGGCTACAACCAAGCATGTTGGATCAATAGTTGGTTTTCTGACAGATGACCTTCTCGAGACGCCACTCCAAATATACACTTGGCACATTGGAGACAGGGCGCTGCATTTCTCATTTATGAGGCATGTAGCCTCGATCACCGAGGGATCAGATTTCTTCCTTTTCTTTCTTGGCTCTCTTCTCAAGGCCGATTCTTCCACTCCACCTTGTCTCATTCTTCTGACATGTCAGGCCTATTCCGTCTCAAGGTCTTTTGTAGAGTGGCACAGGTAGTACCGACTACTAGATAATATATTCTATTATATAGTGTAATGTAAAATAGGGTTAGGTTAGGGTTAGATGTAAATGTGTATAAATAGTAAGTCTGACCCTTTTCCAAGGGTCAAAAAAATTGAGGATTTTGCAGTCCATAGTAATAGAGAAGCAACGTTTTCATTTCAGTTACAGAGCTCAATGCTCCTTGGTCTTTAAAGCTTTCATTAGTCAGATGCTCGCTTGGAGCCACCATTGTATCATGCACCAGTGCTTGCTGGAAGAAATATTAATGAATAAGGGAGAGTTCTTGCAATGATTTTGTTGGCATTTGATCTTCTGAGTTAATGGTATTTTATGCTTTATGTTCTTCATGTCTTCTGCTCTGATATTTTAAGTAGATTAACGCCCTCTTTTTCCCTTTCTACTGATGAAATATGAACTGATAGTTGTGCATTTCTTCAGTATTTAGTGTAGTATATCAGATTATTATCAATGTATTAAATGTTTAAACATAAATTTAGGTAGATGAAACATTTCTAACTCTACAGGATATTTTTTAGTTTATTTGCTAAGTGTAGAATGCTTGGAGAAACCTCACCTTCCTGAATCCTTGGAGAGAACAAGGTGAAGAAACTAGCTATACCCCTCAAAAATAGTCACATCTCCCAACCGAGCCTCGCACTGTCGAGACCCGATACCCAGGTGCTTGGAGGCCTTGGGAATCTCATTTCCCCAGACAACCTTTGCAAGTGGAGTTGGCCAGTACCCTCGATACCCGGTGACAACTTATGATTGTTGGCGGACCCAGTCACCAAAGCCCCCTCTCGAGATTCTGATTTTACATCTTCTAAGGATTCCCCAAGCCATAGTTTTAGGAGTCAAGCCTTCAATGGGATTGGGTCTTTCTCCCCAGTGAGATTTGAGAGAATCCTTAAGTCAGCCCTGAACACTGGAAGGTTTGTCAAACTTGAGCCCCCTGCTCAAAAGAAATGGACCCCAAAAACCACACCAGGCACTATCATCTGGGGATCTAGCATATCTCATAATATTCAAACTTCTCAGACAATCCCGGGACCAACACTCAAACTACTCAAAATCTGGTTCCCCAAATGGCTACATATTTTGGTAACACTAGGTCCCCTATGGAAACTTTTCTGGGATCAATCAACAACTTACCCTCGCACCCGGAGAAGATTTTCCCACGATATGAGCACCTAGGCTCACAAACCATAGAGGAACACCTACAGGCATACAAGGATACCATGAATCGACACTGGATCCAACATGAAGATGTTGTGACCTGGATGTTTCCCCTGTCCTTGGTGCAGGGTGAGTTGAACTGGTACCTAAACCTTCCTACCAACTCCATCAATAGTTGGCAGGACATGGAGGATGCCTTCTTGGCTGCCTTTCACGTACATGTGGACCCAACTTGGTCCCACAGCCAGTTCATCTCCATTAGAAAAGAACCCAATGAACCTCTTGCAACATTCAACCATCGGTTCCAGTGCACCTTGAAGGGGTGCACGGGCCCTTTCATTCCATCCCTAGAAGTAACCATACAAACTTATCTTAACGTGATGGACCCCTTTGTTGCCACTCTCCTCTAGAGAAAAACCACCATGGGCGATCGGGATACTTTGGCAAAGGTTTACAACCGAGCCTTAGAATTTTCCCATGGTCTCAATAAATCCCTGGGTGAGATTGGGCAGAGTATGCCTTTCAACATGAGCCCTGGCAGAACTGCGTAGGCCGGGGGTATAACCCCAATTTGGCAATGGGTGCCGTCGTGATGGCAATGAATCCCCTTCCACTGACAATAAACTAATAGGTGTAGTACGTTTACCCATCACAAAATCAGGAAATATCAGGTCTAGAAGCCTTCCCTTGGAATCAACCGTAGCAGGCACAACAACCTCAAACACAACCACCCAGAGTGCCCTTCTTTCAGTCATCCACGACTAGAGCATTCCCGCCCTTGACTCCAGTGAATACTGCTGCCTTCCCAGTAAACTAACAACAACTGTCACATTGTGATGCAAAAAATCAGTTGACCACCGAGGTTAAATCCCTCTGGAAAATGTTGTCTACCCTGACTGTGGACATGGGTCAGCTAAAGGCGGGGTCCTATGCACCCTAGAATTCTAATTCCTAGAGAGGGAATATCTTCTCTGGCCACTGAAACAACAACGCTGGGGGAATAAACTTCAACAACGGGCCTCAGCCCAATCAACAGCAATAGAACAATAACGTGAACACTGGAGGCCCACCTCTGAACTAAAATGCCAACTAAAATGGTGCTGGACCATCACATTTCACACCAGTCATAGACTTCCATCCCATGACCAATTGGTGTAGATTACACGACACAGGCTCCCGCAATGAGGTAAACTGTGCCACACTGGAAAAGGTCATCATGATTTCCCAGCTAGATAGACAACAATCGCATGATGCCACTCCCTCGGAGCCTCCTATGCAAGAGTCGACTCATAGTGCCTTCACTTGTGAAACCATCTTCTTCGAATCCTCTGAAGAAGGTGAAGAAGAATCCGAATTGCAAGGATTCTTTAGTGAATCGATCCCGCCCTTTGAGGCTAATGCCTTCACCAACCCATGGACTCCATACAATACCTAGAGTCAGGCTGGTAAAGGACCAGCTTACATGTCTACACCTCCTACCAGGGACACTCCTCCCTAGGATAATGCAACTGATCATCCTGCCCCTCTAAAAGGTTCCAGCTCTAACCAAACGAAAGACCTAGCTAAGGGAAGTCACCAATTCCTGAGAGGAAGATTTGACATTACAAAGGCATTATAGCAGACCACCACCTCCATGACCTTGATGGAGGTTTTTCTAAACTATCCCGAGTAGAAGAAGTCGCTTCTGAAGCTCTTGGGAAACCCGAAAGCTATCAGTTTCCTACCTAAGACTATCTCTTTTGAGGACGCCAACGTGACTATCTTTCAGGGGAGAAATGAAGATCCTCCCTTCCTACTAGGCCTAAATATCCAAGGCAAAAACATACACAACTACCTAGTAGATTTTGGGGGAACAATGAAGATCCTCCCTTCCTACTAGGCCTAAATATCCAAGGCAAAAACATACACAACTACCTAGTAGATTCTAGAGATTCAAGCAACATCATGCCCCTTTCCATATGCCAGAAGCTCAGATTCCATCCCACCACATCTAATGGCACAGTGATTTAGCGGGATAAAAATACCATGAAAATGGTGGGAGAATTAAAGAACATCTAGATACAGCTTATCTAGGACCCTAGGATAGCCAGCATAATTGACGTCCAAGTGGTGGACATCTCAGAGACTTATGGGATGTTATTAAGTCATAATTGGTCTAAGTCCTTGAATGGATACTTTTCGATCGACTTCTCCCACTTATGGCTCCCTTGGGAAGGAGAATAAAACAAGATCTAGGTTGAGAGTGAGCCCCAGATGAAGCAGGTCCTTACTGAAGTCAGGAGGGTTAGTGAGGTCTTCTTCTCTGAGACTTCCCTCGGGGTGTACCGACCCTTTGAAATCCTAACATTTAATTTCATCCCTGGGGAGGATCCCATAGTTCTGCAAAGAACCCAAGACCTAGAAGAAAAGTTGAGGGTTGAGGTTGACTCTCAGGGTGTCGTAGTGACCCCCACTACACTCTTGTCTGGAACTTGGTGCTGAGTACACTATCAAAAACATTCAGAGCTAGAGTGTGAAATTTGCCTTTCCATCGCTACCTGACACATCGACACCTTCTAAAATGAAGAACATGCAATTGATTCCCTGAAGCCTAGTATCCCTACTAGAAGCACTCCTTTAGTGCCATTTCCCTAGGAACCTCAATTTCTAATGCCTCCGGAGGTAAATCCCACCCATATGCCAACAGTGCACAAAGAAGCTCCTCCCAAGTCTCCCAAAAGCAATCCAAAGGCTACTCTCACTCCCTAGCTCCAGAACACAAGTAATGATCTGTGGACCCTTAATTTCAATGGATCCCTATCAAAACAAGCCTACAGGGCTAGAGTAGAATTGATCAACCCACAGTTCAACTGCACTAATAATGTTACGGAGTATGAGGCTCTGGTCCTTGGACTCTTATTTGCGTTAAGGAAAGGAATCACCCACCTCCAAGATTTGGGTGATTTAGAGTTGGTTGTCAAACAGGTCTGGAGTCAATATACATGTCATGACAAAAGGTTGGCCGCATACCACAATCGGGCTTGGAGCCTTATTGAAGATTTTGATGTCTTTGGCATTGATCTAATTCCCTGACGATGGAATTATGTCCCAGATGCCCTTGCTGTCTCTGCTAGCACACTTGAGCCCATGGCGGGCTCATGACTCCAGAGATTTTCAGTTGAGATGATCCCCACCCCATCCTTCCCAGATAATGTTGCCCACTTTCAATTTTTTGAGGATGACCAACATATCCTAGCCTTCATGGATAATGTTGGTGTCTTTGAGGACCAGATAGTGGAGGAACAAGACCATGATGATACTAAACAAGGTGATGGAGATGATGGGATCATAGATCTACCCACTAACACCATCCCAAAGGGGATGGTTGCACTTGAATGAATCTTTGACTCAGACCCTCAGGGCTGAGAAAAGATGTCATCCTCCTCTGAGGGAGGAAAATTTGAAAAAGTAAACATCGGCCAGCCTAGTGAGGAAAAGAGGATACACATTGGCACCTCCTGCTCCCCTGAGGAGAAGGAGAAGATTCTTACGGTTCTCCGAGAATATATAGACATGATTGCATGGGGATATGAGGATCTAAAAGCATACAACACATCTATTATGACTCATACCATCCCCTTGAAACCTGATGCTAAGCCTTTTCGGAAAAAATAATGACCGGTCAACCCACTATTCGAGCCTCTAATTCATTAAGAAGTGGAAAAACTATTGTCAGCCTGGATAATCTTTCCAATCTGGCATACTACGTGGGTTGCCAATTTGGTCCCTATGAGGAAAAAGAGCAGGGAAATTTTCCTTTGCATGGATTTCTAGAATCTGAATAGAGCCTCCAAGAAGGATAATCACCCTCTCCCCTTATTGGATTAGGTGTTTCAAATAGTGAATGGATCCCAAATGATGTCATTCTTGGATGGGTACTCTGGGTATAACCAAGTCATGGTTAAGTACGAAGACAGAGAGAAAACAACGTTCACCACCAAGTGGGGAACGTTTGCATATAGGAGGATGCCCTTCGGCTTAATTAATGCTCCAGGGCCACATTTCAAAAGGCCATGGACATAGTGTTTGAGGGCCTTTTGAATTAGTGCATAATTATCTACATGGATGATTTGACCATATTTTCCTGGGACAGGCATGACCATTCCGCCCACCTTGCCCAAGTCTGTGAGAGATGTCGCCGGTATGGAATATCCCTCAACCCCAAGAAGTGCATATTCAGGGTCATTAAAGGGAAGTTGCTCAAACATATTGTCTTCGAAAAGGGCATATCCATTGACCCTGAAAGAGTTGAAGTGCTGTTAAACTTACAAATGCCCAGCAGCAAGAAGGAGATGTGGTCTTTCTTTGGAAAGATTAACTTTGTTCGGCGGTTCATCGCTGGATTCGCCAAGATAGTCAAACCACTCAACAAAATGATGAAAAAGGATACAAAGATTGATTGGAGTCCTGAAGAAAAGTAGGCATTTGCCCAGATCAAATAGATGATAATAGAGGCACCTGTCCTGGCTCGTTCGGACTACTCCCTTCTATTTTACATTTATTCCTTTTCTTCGCCACATTCTGTCGTGGCAGTGTTGACTCAAAAGGTTGAAGGGGAGGAACGACCAATAGATTTTATGAGCTCCCCCTTCAAGAACGCTGAAGTCTAGTATTCATCACTAGAGAAACAGGCCTTTTCTCTTGTGCGTGCTATGAAGAAATTTCAGCATTATATTCTCTGGAGCAAGGTGCATGCTATCATCTCGAACCAAGCCGTAAAGTCTCTGCTGATGCAGAGTGAGTTGGGGGAAAGATGGGGGAAATGGATGACCATCCTCTAGGAATACAACTTGGAAATACAGCCCATGAAAATAGTCTAAGGCTAGGGACTAAGTCGAGCAATGGTAGAAGAGACTCCCCGCATAGAATGCCAAACTTACACGGTGGAGTCCATCACTTGAGACCTGTGGTATACTGATCTGGTGTACCTACTACTAAACAAAAAATATCCAAAGGGGTTACCTTCCAATAAATGTCGTGCCCTGCGAATGAAAAACACTCACTTTATGATCAAAAACTCTGCACTTTACCACAGGAACTATGAGGGAGTGCAGCTTCGGTGCATTGACAGGGACCAAGCTGTGAAGATGATCGATGAATTATACAGGCAGTTTGGAACCGGGCATGGCTCAGTCGATGCCACCACCCATCAGATCCTCTAGGCTAGATAATATTGGCCCTGTATATTTAAAGATGTCCACACTCATGTTCGAAGATGCCACACTTGCCAAACTGTGGGGCATCGTGAGCATAACCCAGCTATGCCTTTACAACCAGTCTTCGAGGCTAGGCCCTTCACCCAATGGGCATTTGAATTCATCAAGGAAATTAACCCCAACTCGTCTGCCAACCACTGGTACATCCTAACTACTACTAATTACTGCACCCGGTGGTCGGAAGCTACACCTTACAAGAATAACATGACAGACGTAGTTATTAAATTTTTGGAAGAAAAAATCGTCACAAGGTTTGGAATTCCCTTTGCTTTGGTATGTGACAATGGTTTGGCATTTTCTTCAGCATAATTACTTGAGTGGACCTACAATCGAAAGATCACTCTAAATTTTTCCAGCAACTATTACCCCCAGGGGAACGGTGTTGTTGAATCTATGAATAAAAATCTACTTGAAGTGATCAAAGACCTACTGGAATAGAATCCCTGGGATTGGCACCAAAAGTTGAAATTTTCCCTCTGGGCGGATCGTATTTGAATTAAGGCAACCCTGGGAACATCCCCATTCCATCTGGTTTATGGCTAAAACCTAGTATTCCCAATCAACTTACAGATCCCAGTTTTGCAGTTTATGCAGGAATTCGGCAACTGGGATAACATTATGGAGGTTCGGCTCCTAAATCTAGTGCGGATGGAAGCATAGCAAGATGAAACCCTTGAACATTTTGTCCGTCATCAAGTAGTGGTAAAATGATGGTTTGACCGCAGAGCCCAATACAAGGCTTTTCAAATTTTGGACTTGGTCCTACTGTAGGACAAGGCCCAGGAAAAGAAATAAAAGCACACTAACTTCCAACGGCTCTGGCTCAGGCCATACCTAATCTCAGAGATCTACAAGGAAAATACCTACCGCCTTAACACCATGACTGGAGAACCTGTCCCATTTCCCGTCAATAGATAGTTTCTCAAACATTATTTTGAATAAGGTGAGTTTTCCCAAAGTTGTATTTTATGTAAAGTCCTTCGCTTGTAAATATTTCTTTCCCGGTACCTTGTTGGGAGGTACCTTTCCTTGTAAATAGTCTTGCTGGTCATCCTTTAGGACCGTCCTTTTTCTTGGTTGTTTTCATTTTCTTTCCTTCTTTTTGGGTTCTGGCATTTTGTTCTCCCTCTTGTGAGGATTGGAATGCTCTGTATAACATCTGGTCTCCGGGATGTTGTCTTTAACATGGTGAACTTAATAATCTGTTGTTAGCATGATGGAATCGGTCTGGTCTATAGAGTTATTTTACGGGTTTGGTAGTGCATTATGAGAAATCTTCATCGGGTTTCTCTCCAGACATCTGGCAATCAGTGAAATAGAAATAAGGGACAAGTAATCAGACACATCAAGGGTAGATTGGTTGCACTAGTTGGTTGACCTGACTCTGAACTTTTAAATAGATTCTTTCTAGGTCTAGAGTTTTCCTCCCCCATTTAACATATAAAAATAGGCAGAAGGGTGAAAGAAGTACCGTCATTAAAATTATCTAAGCTTAAGCTTAATGGTGAAAGAAGCACTGCCCTCCCACCTAGGAACATACAATAACAAAAAGAAAAGGGAAGCGGGACAAAAATCTTGTCTCTGGGCAAAACGAACAAATCTGATGACTTTATGGTTTGATGTACTTAGTGCCTCTTCTCTACTCCTCCCAGAGGTCATCGACTTGATTTCCTTCCAAAGCACACACTCCACCACTGATGAAAAGATCATGGACTAGATCCTGCGTGATCAGATTTTCTCAGACATGTCACTCTTTGCATGTAAGATACTTCGAGTAATGATTTATTCCAGTTTTGCTAACCAGAGATTCTATAGTTCTCAAATGCACTAAGGCATTTGTCCCAGATAGTTGCCATTTGTTATGCCCTACATCCTCATCCCTACATTTTGTGTGAAAAATGTTGGGTCCCCCTTTTTTCTTTCTGCTTTTGGCTCTTGCCTTGTCTTTTTCTTTGTTTCCTTTGTTTTCCTTCTCCGGGGTTTTCTTCCCCGCATTTTTCTTTATTTTGTTGGTCTCTCGTGACTCTGAAACTCGGTCCCAGAGTTGGTCTTCCTTTGTTGGGAGCGAGATTCTAGACTCTGAGATTCTTCATTGTGATGTCTTCTTTTGTTAAGATGGTATTGCCGCATGGAATCCTGATGCAGGAGCATCCTGGGTGTAAGGGCAATCTTGCATCAACCAAAAATATTTATGTTTTCTTTTCAATAAGGGCTACCTTGTGCAGAGCTGCTATTTATGGAAACTTGCTATTTTTAGTAAGTTGGTCAAATGATCTCAAAATGTTCTAATTTTACATGTGGAGGTTCATCTCAGTCATATCAGCCTGCCAGTAAAGTTTCATGGCTAGATCAGGTCTAGTTTTGAAGATATTGAAAATTTTTGGTATTGAAAACAGGGTACAGAAACTTTGAGCTCAGTTTTGAAGGCTTTAGAGGCCCCAGATGAGGTCAAAACTTGGGCTGAACAAAGCTTTCTTAATTTTAATGTTGTAGATCACTTCGTGGCATTTTTGAAATGGGGTTATAATAGCCAATCGGGTCAATTGGTGATGACTTATGGTCTCTAGAAGTTGGGTCACCTGAAATAGCAGAAAATAATTTTCCTTCAAAATTTTTGTTCGGGTTTCAAAAGCTATTTTGAGCCGACTTTGATGTACTAAATTGAAAAATAAAATAATTTTAAGTTTGGTCGGCCCTAAGGGCTAAATTTCTGAGACCTTCTCGGGCGGTGGAAATTGCCTATATAAAGAAGGCCCGTAGTGTTGTCTTAGGCAGTTCGGGACAGTTCTGGGTAGATCTGGGTAATAATTCGAGGCTTTGTCCTACAAAATATTGTAAGGGG
>MU223655.1:2875407-2894532 GCA_018584345.1 Thuja plicata
CCTTTTGACCCATTTGAATATTCAAATGTGTCTTAAGGGGTCCTAGGACTCCTTAGGGCACACTTGACCATTCAAATGGGTCAAAAGGGGTCATGGGGTCTTCCTAGGGGTCCTTATGTGTGATAAGGCATACTAGGACTCCTAGAAAGACCCCATGACCCCTTTTGACCCATTTGAATGTTGAAATGTGTCTTAAGTGGTCCTACAACCCCTTAGGACACACTTGACCATTCAAATGGGTCAAAAGGGGTCGTGGGGTGTTCCTAGGAGTCCTAATTTGTGATAAGGCATACTAGGACCCCTAGAAAGACCCCATGACCCCTTTTGACCCATTTGAATGTTCAAATGTGTCCTAAGTGGTCCTACGACCCCTTAGGACACACTTGACCATTCAAATGGGTCAAAAAAGGTCGTGGGGTCTTCCTAGGGGTCCTAATGCATGATAAGGCATACTAGCATCCCCAAGAAGACCCCATGATCCCTTTTAACCCATTTGAATGTTCAAATGTGTCGTAAGGAGTCCTACGACCCCTTAGAACACACTTGAGCATTCAAATGTGTCAAAAGGGGACAAAATCTGCTCATGTCGTACGAAATATAATCGCATTTAGTGTACAATAAATGTTCAAGTCTGTGACAGATGAGCAATGAACATTATCTTCCCAATACAAAGGATAAATTTTAAGGAAGGGTAAACCTTTTGCATTAAGAATGGTGTTTAATGTAGGTTTTAAGGACATGTGATCTGCTACCTCTGCTTGTTCCACACCCATCTATCGTTACTACACAAGTCTTAACTTACTGCATCATAGTCTTTAATTGTTGTAGGGACATGCCTCCACGCATAAGAAAGCAGCATGAGGCTCTATGACAATGGCTAAAAATGTAAGAATTTGCACCTCGTTCCCCATGTTCTTTCACCATGCCATATGCCCACCCCATACACTATACAAAATGAATCTCATGTATTCACACCTTGTTATAGTAGGATGGATGGATGGATGCTTCCCAATAGAGAAATTATTGGATATATATAATTAACAATTGCAGGTCTTGAGAGAAGGGTTGTGTCTCTTCCATCGAAAATGGATTCATTTATGCAAAGCTTTTAGAAAAATTAAAATTTTAGTAAGCAATTTCAAATTATAAGACCTATAATTAGTGAGATTTGAAATTGAAAACCAAATAAGAGGGTATTATGGAGGAGGAAAAAATTCTTCTGCCCATGGATTCAAACTGGTAGTCATGGTTACCAACAATTATTTTGCCTACAATCCTCAAAACACACCACTCTACGTTGGCAAATTCAGAGGGTATTGTGGAGGAGGAACAAATTCTGCTACCCATGGATTCAAAATGGAAGTCATGGCTACCAACAATTGTTTTGCTTGCAATCCTCAAAACACACCACTCTGCGATGAAAAATTCGTATTAGAAAAAAAATAAAAGAATGAAGAACCTAATTCTGAAAGCTTTGGCAGAAACAAAAGGGTTCCAAGTGCCCTGCTCGACAGTGCTGATGTTTTCTTGTTAAGTCTTGAAAAAATAATGTTTCATTGAATGTTTAATTTAATTAATTTTATTGAGACATGTTGTATAATGAAAGCAAGACTAAAAATATATCCTTATATTATCTAAAGAATTAGTAATGAAAAAACATAATTAAATTTAGGGTTTTAATGTTTTCACAATGAAAATGTTGAATGTAGCCGCGGGCAGAAGAAATGAGGAAAATAGCTTGCAGGTTTTGATTTATGCCGCAGGTTTCGGGTACCCAAAATATCGGATACTCAAAAAAATAGGTACCCGATTAGGCTTGTGCTTTGGTGTCAGGTTTGCCCAGGTGTACCGACACCCATGCCTACTAAAAATTCAACAAGCGCTTTCATGTGCTTTTGGATGAGTGAAAAGTGGATTTTTTTCACATCACCACTTTTTGGCCCCTCATGATCTTGCACATACCCATTTGCCAAATTATTTTTAATTCTGAGCTCATTCTAACTAGCAAAGTCACACAGTCTTTTTCTTCCTTTCGCTGCAAATAAAAAACCACACTATCTAGGATACTTTCTCAAAGATTTGAAACAAATTTTAGATTAGTCTCTTGACACTCTTTCTTAATTAAATTTGAATATTGATTCAGCCAAGCAAGGAAACAAACATCTTAAACTTGCTGATCTTATACATCAAATAACAACTGATAATCACAAATTACACTGGCACAAAACAACCAAGATTCTCCAAATTTACAACAGAGTCGCCACCCACAAAAAGTATGGGATTAAGATTTAATAAACTGATCAAGAAATGGATGATAAACAGTTAGTCATTCCAGACTTTACAACAATCCATTTCTCCCCAGTAGAGTCACCATTTTGTTAGTGCGATTCAGATGGGCAAACACAATCTGATGTATTCTAATATTCAACTTTTAAAACTAGAGATATTCTGAAAGTTTCAACAAGATTTTGTAATCTCTGTCCCCAGTAAAGTCACCATTTTGTTAGCTCTTTTTCTTTTATCCATCAGTTCTAAAAGAGAATTTGCAAACTAGAATTGGGGATCTTAGTCCAACTCACATGAATCTACTTCTTCATACAAACTGAGGGGCAAGAAAAGGCTAATTGATGAGGATTTGATCCTCCTGCTTCGAGCTCCACACACTTAGGCGGGTACACCTAAACCAAGCTAAAATCTGCATACATAAATACTCTCTCACTAAAGTCCTTTATGCAGGTATGAAAACAGTGGATAGTTCTCAGACTTATAAGATATGGGAGTTCAACTCAACCAATCTTATGCAGGATCCCACCTACATGTTTTTCTAAGAACTAGGAAAATGGTCAATGTAGCAACAATGATATTCACCCTTCTTATCTTTGAACCCATAGGCTCAAGTAGGCTAACCTATTAGACTCACTTCTACAAGGAATCACCAAAAGCATTTGCACTATTATATGCAACTCGTACATATTTGTGCTCTTGAACAGGAAAGGGAAAATGGTTTGAATTTAATGATTTGATGATGAAACTGCATAACTAGCAAAGGACTAGTGCCTTATCTATTGGGCAACAGAGTCAAACATATATGCATTCCCAGAAAACCCCAACTCCAAACTCAAAGGACCCGAATGAAATGCCTTACAATCCATTCTTCTCATTTCAATATCTGGACATCAAATTTATGTGTTGATCCTAAACTCTCAGAAATTGCATTCAAGATTTAATCTCTCCTTGAAAGAAACTCAAAAAAAAAAACCACGGCTACCTTGTAACTGGTGCATTAACATGCCTTACAGATTAATACACAAGAATTAACACCAAGCATACAAAGACATCAGAGAGATATTTGAACAGGGATTCCATCATTCTTCATTGAAATTCATCTGGAACTGAACATTGCAAGACATGAAGACAAAGAAATAAAACTCAAGAGCCTAAATACTGCCTAGCAGCATAATTTTCACCATCCTTCAAACAATCAAAAGAAAAACCAGATATAGGAGAAATTGAAAAACAATCCTCTTCACCGACACCTGTCTACTTCCCAAAATATCTGCAACTACTCAAACTGCAACTGTGAAAATCTGATTTGATTTTCCCTCAATTGGTCTGCAAAATCATGATCTCCTTTCTGAGACCTTTTCGGAAACATATGATACTCTATAGTTTGGATCAAATTTGCCCTCTGAAACTTTAGTCCAAGCTTTCCTTCCCGTGCAGATTTTCATTTAAAAGTTTGAAATATTTCAACTTGAAATAAAATACTTTTCAAATAGTTGGACTATTGAAATGAGACAAATTTAACTTTAAAATTCCCTTTTTTCCCAGACTTCACTAGAATGTGACACTTGTCACGTAGGCTTAATGGCTTAAAGGGTAGATGGTGAGCATCTTTCCCCTAAGCCATTAAGTCAACCCTTGATTTGTTTTGAAGTTGCAAGTTTTTTAACCCATTTGTTGAAAGAATTTCAACATAAAAAATCATTTGAAATCTGCACATCTCACTAGAATGTGCCAAGTGTCACCCTCTGATTGGTCCATAGGTTTTCTTGGTGCCACGTGTCAATCTCTCATTGGTGCCTCTAAACTGCATTGTAGTTGCACCACTTGGTGCCTACTGGGCGCCACATGGCATCCTCTGATTTGCTGACCGGTCCACTAGGCACCACTTGTCACTTGTGCCACGTGGACCAATGGCTTAATGGCTTAAGCTTATCTTCCTTGCAACTTTCTCATCGATCCATTAAGCCATCCATCAATTTTGGCCACCTCGAGATCCATGTTGAAACATGCATCCTCTTAACCAAGTCACCTACCACATCATCACTGCGGGCCCCGCCAAAATTTGGGTGTCATTCCTCAGGCATGGTTTTCAAGGTGAGTCCTCAGCTCCTGCATGTGCATGCCCATAGCCTCCTCTTTCTCTTCATATTACAATCTGTGCATTTTTCCTTATAAATACTGAAAAACCCCTTTGTGGGATGCATGTGGGATAATTGTTTTAGAATTTCAAATATTTCCTGTGTATTTTTGACCAAAATTAGTGGGCCTCGCCACGCACTAACTCCTCTAGTCTAGACAATCTCTAAGAGATTCTAGCTCTTTACTTCAAACAATATACAAAGCGCGGTATTATATAAACATTTTAAAACACTGTCGCACTTAGCATGTGGGACTATAACTCTTGAAAGTTTATCTCCTTTAAAACTTGTTGCGCAGCTCCTTTAAACCACGCACAACTCTTGAGACTTGTGAAGCTTCTTTAGAACTATTTTCAACTTTGTAGACAATCATCCATTCTTGGCGCAGTCCCATAGAGTGTGTAGCATCCCTGTTGGAACCATGCGTACACCAATCTACATATTGTGGCTGTGTTTATACGAGGCACTCTGTCCAACGGTTAATGTGTTTGTCTGTGTTTTCCATATTGAATTCTAAGCACTTCACACATGGTGCAGGGAGAGAAGATATACTGGAAAAGTACATGATTGGAATGTTTGTAAAATCAACAAGTTTAAAATATTTATGCGTAGCCTTTCAAACACCTTGTCCTTCGCAGCTTTTTTCTTTTGCATTTGGATTTTGTTTCAAAGGCTTTTGACACATGGTGCAACTTCTTCAATATCCCACATAGCCTTCTGCAAACAAAGAACATGCCTTGTCTTATGCAGACACATTTAGCATAAGTTTCCATGCATTGTTTGTTGTTTAATATGTTTTCTTTTTAAAACCCCCAATGCCCAGCGTAGACCAGCATAATCAAAACTAATGTATTTTACACGATTTTATCAAGTCTCACACCCTCAATGTGCTACGCAGGCTTCTTTGATGGTGAGTGGAGGGAGATGATGACAAGGGATGAAGAGTGGAATTACACCTGCCATTAACATTTTCTATTTGTTGTTTACATTATTTGAATGCCTCTTTCAATAATAATGCGTGGGCTGCTTCTATCACATCTGTAAAACACATCACAATGCATTGGTTTTGTTTTCAAACTATAAAAACTTCCTCCACACTGCTACATAGCCCTTCCACTAATCATAAGCTATTTGTGTATTTTTCTTTTCTCTTTGGTAATCTCATGCACAACCACCTCTATGCACAATGCACAGCTGTTTAGTTTCCAGTGCTGATGTAGGGGGATTTACATCAATTTGCATTGGATATATGCTTTTAAAATCTTGAAATTCTTTCTTCAAAAGTTTCACTGACTTCCAAACATGTAAATCTCTTTTGCAGACAATCCCTATAATGCAATACATTGTCCTCTAAACAACTCCAACTGTCTTTTTTCATCATCTCTATTTTCAATATGTTCCACTTGAGACTCGATGGTTCCTTGAAAGATAACCATTTCACTTAATATTTTGGATATATTCTCTAAAGAGTTTCCTCTCTATTGTATGTTTTTAGATTGTTCCTCTTCATGAGGAATATTAGCATCCATGGAAACAATATCTTCCTTCTATGTCACATTCGCTAATGATTCATTAGTTTCTGCAGAAGAATCAAACATACACTTTTATCTTTCCTGGGGCTCAAACTTTTCAAAATTAGGAATTTGATTGACATTCTCACTTCTATTGAGAAATATTCCCTTCATACTGGTAATTGTTCCCAATTGACTATAACAAATTAGTCAGATACAAAACTCTCTTTATCTTATGGACTCTTGAATTCAAAATGACAGCCAGACACTTCACTACGACTAACTCGTAAGAATCAATCAACAATATTTCCATCCATAGATAAAGCTTTTCTCATATCAAAATGTTGATGCCATGTGAAATGTATTTAATGCAAATATACTTTCCTCGATGAAATGACATTTTTTGTCAAGTTTGACTGCATAGTTTCAACTGTTATATTCGTGCAAAATTGATTTCATTAATGGCAACTGGCCTCTGGAACTGGCTTTAAAAATTGAGAAGATCCAGTAACCAGAATGTGGCACTAGCCACACATGTTCCATGTTTAACATTCCCCCACATTGAAAAGTGACATCTATTAGAACCAAACAGGTCAAAATATTTTAATCGCCCAAGTTACCTATTCAGAACAATTCTGCAAATCACCCTGTCAAATAACGGTAAACACATTTGGTTTCGACTTTGAAAATATGACAAAAGACCTCCCGGGGATCCAAGCTTCTAGATACTGGGAGTATGCTATATGAAGAATATGGATCCAGAAGGGCGGCTCTTGAAAACTAACCAATCACATTTTGCAACCCCTCAAAGTAGCCACTTGGAAATGCAGAAAACTGAAAACATAAGGAATACCAATTTCTGCAAATGGAAAAAAACTTGGAAAGTGTGCAAACAAAATCCTCAGGATCTAAAACCTTGCAAACTTGAAGAAAATTTTGTCTATAATTCAAGGCAACCATTTTACTGATGTGACCAATCACAGTATTCAAGATATAACCTCACAAACAGGGCCTCTGACCAAACTGTGCAACTGATATGCATCAAAATGTTAGAAACTGCAAATGGAATCAGATTGGCAAATTGACCAAATGGACTTTTCATAACTTGAAGATGGAGACTCAAGAAGTATTTGACCTCTGTAATAGAGTTAAAAAGGAATTTTTTCAATTAGGTCGCAAGTTCAAAAGTTAAAATCAGTCAAACAGGGCTACTTAGAATTCTAATCAATTACACAATGCATGACAACAACAAACTACCAACTTTGAGGGGTTTGAAAACTAGTCAAAACATATCGAAATGACTTGAGATTTGAAACTTAATTTCTTTGGTATTCATAATAAACATCCCCAAAGTGGTGGGCCATGAAACTCAATAGGACATAAGATATTCAAATGTGAACTGGGCCTGTTACAACAAATTAACACTTAGGCAGAAATGCAGATTTGGACAAGTGCTCAAAACAAGACATCACGAAACAACTCAAAACTTGAAATTAACGAACTGGGATGTCTTGAAATGCCTAAAAAAGAGTGATAAGTACTTGACATGCATGGAAAAATTCATAATCTCATCTAGGAAAATAGGCTCAAAAAGCACTTATAGGGGGCCAAAATGCAAAATTTTAACATGGTACTACAAAAACCCTTACTGCATTTTTCAGTCCCAACATGTTGACCAAAGCTATCAAAGAGTTAAAACACCGAAATTAACTTGAGTTCATAAATGAAAAAATATCTAGCTGGCAGAGCTAAATATGAACTTAACTAGTAGTTTTTATTTTTTTCATTGACAAGATAAAGCCATAGGTAAGTAAAGGATTTAAAGTTGTTTTGTCCAGTTGGCAAGAAGATCTCTGCCAGATAAAACATGAGTTTTTCTTTAAATCTAATTGGCAAGAATTGTAGATCACACCAAGATCAAGAAAATCAAGAACCTAACAATGGTGATGTCATGTCTATAAAGAGACAACTTAATTCATTATGAATTGTGTGGGTGAATGAATGAAAAGAGGATGTTGAAGAGAAACTTCATACAGTCCTCATCAATCAAGCTGAGGAAAGAGCTAAAGTTTTCTATGGACATCGAGTAACAAAGCACAACATCATCGATCAGAAGCAAAGTGGAGAAATGGTATTAATAGAGATATATTGATCATATTAGTTTTATGAGATTATAATAGATCTGAAAATCTGCAAGTATAAGTTGTATATGTGAACAGATCATACTGTTTCAGTTGAACCATTGATTCAGAAAGGAGTATCAAAAAGTATCAAGGAGTATCAAAAAGTATCAAAAAGTTTAATCATGAAGATAACATGAGATGCCAGATACCTATTGACAGGCCAAGTGAGTGTTTGATCAAGGAAGGTAGCATAGAGATTTCCTATATCAAGTGACAAACTAAACTTTTAAATCCTCTAACAAGGTCACACCTAATAGTGTGTTTTTAACCTTTAACAGGGTTGGCTCTTCACCAAGGTCACTTCAGAAGAGTGAAAATTTTGGGTTACTGGTCCCAAGTGGTTTTTCCCTTAATAGGGTTTCCACGTTAAAAATCCACATGTCAATGTGTTTATGAGTCATTACTTTAGTGTTTTGCATTACACATAGATAATTTGGATTGATTGGTATACTCTAGAAAATTTACTGTCTTTCGATAAATTAACAAACTTCTGTTCGGTAAACATACAATAGAAGGTTTAACAAAGCATTCTGAGTAGTAATAATTTGATAATAGTATTTGAAGGCATTCATCTTATAGGACTGAAGATAACTAGAGGTTTAATATTGTGGTACTAAGTTTTTGGGTTGATTATTGAAATATTTTTGAGGCAATTGATTCACCCCCTCCTCTCAATTATTACTAACAATTGGTATCAGAGCTTGTGTGCTTAGAAAGAGAGTTTAACAGTTCAAGCAAAACATTAGAAGAAGAACAGACAAGATGTGCCCAAGTTGAATAAAGACAACTTTGCATCATGGCAAAGCAAAATAAGAATCCACCCATCAGATATTGGAAATGATATTATTCAATACTTAGATACTAAATATGTGTTTCCTTCATGACCTCACACTCTTGAGCAATTAAGAGTAAAGCATGATCATAATTGCATGATGATAGAACTTGCATCATCACTCTCCGATGTTGAGTTTGAAGATGTCAAAACCTGCACCTTTGAAAATAAAATTTGGGATAAGTTGAAGCTGGTACATGGAGGAGATGCCAATGTACTAAGAGCAAAGGCAGAAATCCTAAGAGGGAGGTTTGATGACCTAATAAGGAAAGAAGGAGAAAATATCACTCAGTATAGCTGCATAATCAAAGAGGTAGTCAATTCTATCTGAGGAGTTGGAGGTGTACTTGAAGAGGAGACGGTGGTAAGTAAAATCTTAAAAACCTTACTACATGTATATGCTATTGGATTTTCTTCTATTCAAGAAATGAGAGCAGTTGCAAACAATACATTTAATCTAGATAGTCTGATTGGTAGACTAATTTTATTCAAAATGAATAACTTTGATAATAGTGTCTTACCATCTATAGAATCTGCATTCAAATCTTCTTTAAAGATAAGTAGCTCAAGTCATAGACATGCTGTTAGAAATGATAGCGATGGTGATAATGAGGATCAAGGACTTGATGAGATTGAAGCACTAATGGCGAGAATATTGCAGAGAGGCAAAGGTAGATACAAAGGTAAATTTCCACTTGTATGTTTCAATTGTAAAGAGGCTGGACTCTTTGCTGCAAGATGTCCAAATAGAAGAACATATGGCAGAGGAAATGATTGATCATATGACAAGAATTTTGATAGAGGTGATAACAAAGATTACTGGAGAAACCAACAATCTGACAAAAGAGATAGCCGAGAATACAAGGACAAAGGGAAGAAATCTTGTTACCTAGCTGAGAATAGAGCTGATGAAACTGACATTGAATCAGAAGAAGACATCAAGATGGTATTTGTAGCCATGAAGGATGATTCAGATCAAGATGAAGAAAGGTATGTAGAAACTGCACTCATATCTAAATTTAGGAAAAATGATGTATAGATCATAGATAGTGGCTACACTAACCATATCATCGGTGATAAATAAAATTTTGAGACTTTTGAATACTATAATGGTGGTTCAGTTAGAATAGGAAATGATACACCTTATCCAGTCAAAGGTAAAGGAACTATAATCTTAAATAACCTGATAAAATGTGAAAATGCTTATAGGGTAAAAGGACTGAATTATAATTTGTTAAGTGTTTCACAGATGAACAATTTAGGTCACAAAGTAGCATTTTAAAATAAGAAGACAAAGATCTACAATGAATCAGGAAGATTGATTGGTACCGGTGAGCAGACAAAAGGTAACCTTTTCTATCTTGATGATACAAACACCACTTGTTTAATGGATAGAAATGAAGACATATGGTTGTGGCACAAAAGATTATGTCATGTGAACTTTGACAACATGATAAAGATAAGAAACAAAAGGAAAGTTAGAGGCTTACCGAGCATGACTAAGCCCGAGCATATCATGTGCAAGAATTGTCAAAGAGGTAAGATGACAAAGTCTAGTTTCAAGAGTAGAACCCATAAATCTAATGCAATTCTAGAATTAGTCCATACAAATCTATGTGGACCCATGAGGACAAAGAGATACTATGGAGATAGGTATTTTATTCTCTTTGTTTATTTTTATTCTAAAATAACAACAGTCATGTTCATAAAAGATAAATCAGAAGCATTTAAGATGTTTTAATGGTATAAAGAAATGGTAGAAAAACAAATTGAAATGATTAAGGTTAGATAGAGGAGGGGAATTTACTTAAAGAGAATTCACTAACTATTGCAATGAGCGTGGAATTAAAAGATAGGTTTCTGCACCGAGAACACCACAACAAAATGGAATTGCTAAAAGGAGAAATAGATCAATTGTTGACTATGTAAGAACATTGATGATTGAGAAAAGAATCACTCAAATTTTTTTGAGGGAAGCTATAAGTATTATTGTATACACATTAAACAGAGTACAATTGAAGAAGGACACAAGGAAGACAACCTATGAGCTTTGGTATGGTCACACACCCAATGTAAGTTGCTTTAGAATCTTTGGTAGTCAATGTTATATTTTGAAGGATGATAGAAATATATAACTTGAATCCAAAAGTTATGAAGGTATGTTTCTAGGGAACTCAACCAAAAGAAAGGCTTATAAATGTCTTAACAAGTCATCTAGCAAAATAATTGAAAGTGCAAATGTAAAAATAGATGAATTTGGAGAAAAGAATGATAAGGAAATAAAAAAGGAACAACAGGTTTGTTTATACAAAACCTGACACTCTACATGAGCTTCAGTGTATCTCTCTCAAGAAATAAAACTTTGCACCTGAGCATTAGGCTGCAATTACCGAAAATCAGGAAAATCCTCAAAATGATGTTACGAATAATGGAGATCAGAACGAAGATCAAGAAGATGATCAAAATGATGAACACAGAGCTGAACTGAAACTTTCCAAATATGTTAGAAGGCATCATCCACATAATAAAATCATAGGAGACAAGAAGTATGGAACAAGAAAAATAATTACGTCACTAAACACCAGATGTTTACTTTGTAATTTTGAGCCTAAATCTGTTAATAATGCACTTGAGAATGAAGAATGGGTTAGTGATATGAATGAAGAAATAGAACATGTTGAGAAGAATAGTACATGGGCACTAGTACTGGGACCAGATGACAAGAATGTCATCAGTACCAAATGGATATTTAGAAACGAGGTGAATAAGAATGGAGAAGTCACTAGAAACAAAGCAAGATTAGTATGCAAGGTATATGCATAAGAAGAAGGTATTAATTATGGAGAAAACTTTGCACCTGTTGCTAGACTAGAAGGAGTTAGAATTTTACTTTCTTATGCTCTATTAAAAGAATTCAAGGTATACCATATGGATGTCAAATCTGCATTCCTTAATGGAATACTGCAAGAAAAGGTATACATTGAACATCCAAAAGGGTTTGTTGATCTAGACAAGAGAAACATGGTATGTAGACTACATAAAGCCTTGTATGGATTGAAAAAAGAACCTAGAGCTTGGTATGAAATACTTCACTGATATCTCATTAGCATAAAATTTGTTAGAACAAGTAAAAATAGCAATCCGACTTAAAAGAAGATACCAATGGTAATACTCTGATTGTTGAAATTTTTGTTGATGATATCATTTTTGGGGGAAATGAATTTTTATAAAAATCCTTTGCTAATGAAATGAGAAAGGAATTTGAAATGTCTATGTTTGGGGAGATCAAATTCTTTCTTGGTCTATAGATCCTTCAACAAGATGCAGGCATATACATCACTCAGTCCAAATACATCAAGGAAGTGCTGAAGATATTCAAGATGGAAGATTCCAAACCAGTCAAAACACCTATGGCTACTAGATGTAAGATGACAAAAGAAGACAAATAAAATGAGGTAAATCAGACCTTACATAGATCAATGATTGGAAAAATGATGTATGTTGTTCATACCAGACCAGATATAGCACATGTAGTTGGAATAGTTGCAAGATTCTCTACTAATCCCAAAGAATCACATATGACTGATGTCAAGAGAATTCTAATATATCTGAAGAACACCGACGACTATGGATTATGGTATAAAAGAGAAGGAAAATTTGAGCTATAAGTCTATATAGATGTTGATTGGGCTAGAAATATTGATGACCGAAAGAGCACAATTGGAGGGGAATTCTTCATGGGTGAAAGACTTGTCATATGGATCAGTAATAAGAAAGGATGCATCTCTTAGTCTAATACCGAAGCAGAGTATGTGTGTAATGCCCCGCTAGGGAACCCAAGAGAGATTAACCTAGAACATGATACTATGTGTGCTGAATATTTTTTTTTTAAAGTTAACATAAAGAAACATACATTCATGCGGAAGCAATTACCATTTATACACATGTCTTACACTCACATAGATTACATGACTCAAGGGTCCCATGATGATGAATTACTTAGAGAAAAACACAACTAACAATATAACCAAAGATTTCATTTGAACAGATAAATCAAATACAACTTACATAACCATAATTACAAACCTTACGGATAACCATGAAACCACCATAAACTCACATCCACTGCACATGTCGTAGGGTATGTAGTAATCGCTCTAATCTACTTAATATTACAATTTCCAGATTAGGTATCATATGTGATACACTAATACAAGATCTAAAGTAATGAAATTACATAATAAATGACAAAGAAACATACAGATCTCATCTGCAAGAACCATCAAGCACTTGGTACAAGAACGTCAAATCTCAATAGATAAAGAATCACTACCACCCATCTGTGTGGAATCACAAAGGTCCACCCCACCATTCTGAGGAGATAACAACAGATCCCAGTCGGATATCAAATACCAAGAAGGAAAACCACTAAGCAAGGGATCCTGATAGCTCTCTAATCCGGTGTACTAATCATCATGATAGGTAAGAATCACTAATCCAGAGGCAACTAACAACGTAGAAAATATAGCATGTGTAAAGGAAGGTGTCATTATGTACGTATAACCGTTAAGTTTTGCCCTGATAATCACAATGGATTCCGACACCTAAGTGACCATACACGGAGCCAATGACCTCTCAAACTGACAAGGCCATTAACTATGCTAGAACCCGCGCCTCATAAGGGGGCAAGCACTATCTCAACCTCCATCTTAGTCTTTACTAGCACTCAAACATGGGTGAGGAGACTCATATCTTATTAATTCATTTTAATCTCTCAATATGTCTTTAGTTATCACTTATTAAGAAACTCTACAATAAGCAATCCAGTAGTCTCTTATGGACACTGAGCTTATTGCAATCCACCTCCTACTATGCATCTAGGTAACCTACCCAAGGCTCAGAGATCCTAATAGATCTAGCATAGGTCACAACCCTAGTGTACCCCAAATTAGTATCCTATACAATAGGAACAGTCACATAGGTACACTAGCAGATAATAGAATTGAAAGAGTCACATGGTCAGTTTAGGGTAATAACTTGATAACACACATACCATGAAGTAACAAGAATATAAACACTCCCCCCAGCCTCTGTATACATTCTAGGTCATCTAATGCCCCCATAATCACACATTTTAAGCAAAAGGGTTCCATAATGATGCATAGAAACAAAACGTCTAGAAAGACTGAAAAATGAGCTATATTCATGTAAATACTTATAGACAACTCGTACATAATCTCCATTTAAATCATAACTTAATCTGAAATATAATAACATATCAAAATATCCATTATTTACTTCAAATTAGTTATTTAATCCTATAGTCTCAAATCGCTTCAAATTATAATCCACATTGATTAATTTAGTTTAAGAAATGACATACTTAATAAAATTAACAATAATACATCTATTAATTAAAATTAATATTCATATATTAATAAAAACTAATGGCAAATACATTAACAATTAAAAATACTATTAAATTGTCATATTATAAACCTTCTCAAAATACAAATTAGTTATATATATTTGTATTTTAAAATATATTATATATTGTTAATTAAAAACAAATCAAATACAAATTAAATATTAACTAACCTGAATATTAAATAAAAATTTAATTAAAACAAACTGAATGCCATTAATTATAATATTAAATAATAATAAAAAAGAACTAATTTTAAAATACCGAACATATTAATATTTACTAAAACAAAATTCTATCTTAAAAAAAAAAATTTAAAAACAAACTTAATGTGGGGGGGACCCACGCGGGTTTACCCCCACCCACCCTTCTCTAATGCCTCGGCCGCCAGCGCCGATGGCTACCGGACAGCCTGCAGCCTTTAAGGCTGCGCGCTAATCATGGCGCAGGGTGGGGAGTGGGGATGGGGTCCCACTCCCCCCATAATATATTTTATTATATTTTTTTTAAACTTCTTTTTTTATAATGCGTCAAGCATGCAACTTTTAATATAAAACTTTATTTTAAGTTTTTTTTTTTTTATTAAAAGAATTCCGAAATTACGAAATTACACAAAGGATAAGCATTTGTCTTTGGTCATTTTTTTCTCTTTTCTTTAACTTTAATATTTTACACCAGTCTGTATAAAATACAGAGAGTTGCGTTTTTCAAAAAGATTTAATTTTTTTTTCAATGAAATACAAGGGACTTATTCCTTTTAATTTTTCTATAGTTAGGACTATAGAGGGGGTTTAATTTTTTGATTTCAAGGAGATTTATAGGAGATCTAATTACAAAATTTTGATAGCATAACTATACTATGTTAAGAAATACATAATCATGAAAATGATAGATCTAAGCTTCCAATAAACCCCTGAAAACAATGAAACACAAATAAAAAATAAATTTAATTTTCTCTATAGTTTAAACTATACCAAGGATTAATTTTTCATTTCCTAAGAGATCTAGAGAGAATTTCTTCCTGAAATTTTGACAGCATAACCCTAGGATGCTAAGAATACATAGAATGAAAGAAATTCAGATCTAGGGTCCTAATGAACACCCAAAAATATATAAACAACAATAAAGCCATTTAAAAGCCAAAATAACCAACATGCACTAAATCAATAATGAAAACCTCAGATCTACAAAATTGAAACCATACATGGCAAATGAAACCTACCTTGATTCCAATGCAAGATACAGAAGAATGTAGCTTAGAAGATGAAAGAAAATCTAAAACCCTCAAGCCCAATTCAACCACAGATCTGGCAACTATGAAGATCCGAGCACACACACAAGCAAGAAAAATCCTAAAAAACTTCAAAGCAACAAGGATCCACAACAATCCACAATCCTTCAAAAAATCCAAAATCACCAAGAGCTCTCCAAATCCAAAAACCTGTTATGAGGGAAATGAGAGGAGAATTCTCCTAAAGAGAATCAACTTCCCCTAATTGTGCAACCCATCATGACAACTCCCCATTCAATCCCTAAATTAACTCCACTCAAAATTGAAAGTAAATCGAAATTAAATAAATAAAATATTCTTTATTGTCACAACTCAACTTTGACTCCTAATTTCAAGTTGAGATATTTAAATTTGAAAATAATTTTTCAACACATTCATGCACATGTAATTAATAAAATATTTAATTAAATAGATTAAATATTTATGTCACAATAATGCATACAACCAAATATTTAATTATTTAATTAATCATATAAGCACATTTACTATAGTTTTCAATTAAATATTTAATTAAATCAAAATATTCAAATATTTCAATTTAATTAATTATTTAAAATAAAATTAGGATATAATTAAATAATTAATTCAACTATAATCCATTAAATCATAGAATATGGAAAATCACTCAATAATCCAAAAATCACCTGAAAGCATAATCAAGCAAAACACACACATACTCAAGAAAGAGGGTATTTGAATTCTATCAACCTAGACAAATCTGAATAGGGTAGTCATATTGAAACTCATCCAACATTAGGACAATTTAGGCTTAGGTTAGGGTTTTAGATCTATATGTTACCTCCCCTCTTTACCATTGAGATGAATATTTATGGGCACACTCACTCCTACTAATTCAGGGAAGACGATGCCCTGTACCTGCAATCATGTCATCAAAGAACACGTATGTACATACATAATATAATATTACAATCAATGATAGGGATCAGTCGAATGTGTGGATCTCGCTGAAGCAAGTAACTTCGTCTCTGTCCTCTACCAAAAAAACACATCAGCAAGTACATCGACATATAAAACAACCATACACATGCAAGTATGGGCTAAGTATATCATAATCTGAAATCAATATATAATAATCAACATGATAACATCATCACATCTATCTATGCATATGATCAATCCATGACATCATAATCAAGTATCATCAGCAAAAGAAACAATAACAACTCACATGATATGTAGCCTAAAATAATTCGGCCAATCAATTGAAGCCAATGCCTAAAAGAGTACATCACAACTAAAAAGTAAAACATGAGTGGGTATTACAATGTGGCTGCTTCTGAAAATTGCTCAAATATTGCATGGATCAGACAGTTACTAGAAGGTATCAATAAAAAGATTATTGAACCAGTAATTATTTATTTTGATAACACCAGTGCAATTAACATTTCTAAGAATCTAGTCATGCATGCTAAGACTAAGCATATTTCAATAAAGTATCACTATCTAAGAGAACAAGTGAAAGCTGATATATTCACCAACCAAAATTACCAAAGGATACATTTGACTACCTGAGATAGAGACTAGGGGACCAACCCTTGACTATTAGTCAGTAAGTTGACTAGGAGGTTGCATAAGCCTATACCAAATATGAAGATCAGTCATGTTGATGCAGAATCTAAGATAAAAAGCAATAGATACATCTA
Organism: Thuja plicata; assembly: GCA_018584345.1. NCBI lineage: Eukaryota > Viridiplantae > Streptophyta > Pinopsida > Cupressales > Cupressaceae > Thuja > Thuja plicata. Next base: position 2,892,738 of record MU223655.1, read on the forward strand.
TACATAGAAAGGTACAAATATGCACCAAAAATCAGAGACATTGTGTTACTGATGGATAGGGAAATTCAAGGAATATATTATATAAAGGGATGGAACATGATATAGATAATTTTTGTTTGGAATTATTGTCAAAGGGAGAGGTTATCTCATTCTCATAAGGAAGAGATTATCTCATTGATCAGAAAAGATTATATCATTATCCATGAAGTGAAGTTCCCGAGAATCAGAAAGAAGAGTTCATCAATATTCTAAGGGAGAGAAATTGATTACATATGAAATATCCATCTAAGGGAGAGAAGTAACAAAGGGAGAGTGTTCAGACAAAGAGAAATCTTGTTGTCAAAAGAAAAAGAGATTATCAAGAGGAGGAATAGTTAAGGAAGAGAACATATAAGAACAAAGATATCAGATGATACATCTATCCAGTGAATGGATTGAAGATTGAAGACAATCATTTTGCAAGAAACAAATCTAAGCTATTTTTGAGCTTACCAAAAGTCAAACATTTGTAATAGTTATAGTAAGAAATCATGATGAAACTATTATATTTCATATTGTATTAGTAATAGTACAGTATGATAATGCATTATGTTGCCATCAATGCCCAAGAGGTAGATTGATGACATGTAACGAGTTGAATGTTTGAAGATGTTAAGTTAATCACCGAAATGCAGAAGGATAATGCAACACAACAAATAAGTTAATGGATTGTATTGTCATTGATGTCAACTTAATATAATCTAATCAGAGATAATCAAAGTGTCAAAGACTTTAGAGAATTAGAGAGATAAATATTATGCTTTCAGTAATGCATAAAAAACAAGCATTTACAATGTGACTTCAAACACCAACGGTTAGTGGAACCCGACGGATGGAGAACACTGAAAGTCAAGTCATAGTGATGCCTGAGAAAGAACACCAACGAGCATTATCGATGAGTAGAATCACAAGCATAACTGATGGGAAGAAACATAGTGTAAATCAACGGAGAAGCCCAAGGAGAAATGGAGTGTTGACCAAATCTATCAAAGAGTTAAAACACCAAAATTAACTTGAGTTCAGAAATGACAAAATATTTAGTTGGCAGAGCTAAATATGGACTTAACTGGTAGTTATCTTTGTTTTCATTGACAAGATAAAGCCATAGATAAGTAAAGGATTTAAAGTTGTTTTGTCCAATTGGCAATAAGATCTTTGCGAGATAAAACAAGAGTTTTTCTTTAAATATAATTGGCGAGAATTGTAGATCATGCCAAGATCAAGAAAATCAAGAACCTAACAATGGTGATATCGTGTCTATAAAGAGACAACTTAATTCATTATAAATTGTGTGGGTGAATGAATGAAAAGAGGATTCTGAAGAGAAATTGATGAAGAGAAACTTCATATAGTCCTGCTCAATCAAGCTGAGGAAAGAGCTAAAGTTTTTTGCAGACACCGAGAAACAAAGCACAACATCACCAAGTAGAAGTAAAGTGGAGCATAGGTATTAACAGAGATATATTGATTAGATTAGTTTTATGAGATTAAAATAGATCTAAAAATCTAGAAGTATAAGTTGTATATGTGAACAGATCATACTATTTCATTTTAACCATTGATTCAGAAAGTCTCTTAACTAAGTGGGATTTAAAGATCCTTTCTATATTAAGATACATCCCAAGGAGTTGTTAGAGTAATCAGTTTACTCTTTTTCAGCTTATGCTTTCACTTAGGTGCATATAATTAATACTTCATATTAATTATATTGCGCATCCTAGCTTTTAGGTTTTAGGGTTTGTTCACCTTTATAAGG
>MU223655.1:2897534-2932817 GCA_018584345.1 Thuja plicata
GGCTTATGCTTTCACTTAGGTGCATATAATTAATACTTCATATTAATTATATTGCGCATCCTAGCTTTTAGGTTTTAGGGTTTGTTCACCTTTATAAGGTCAAACTTTGTATTCTCTTCTCATTAATTCAGTCAATAATTTTGCTCTCACTTTTTGAGTAAAAACTGAGTTTAGCTTTTTCCTTCTGTCTCTTCATTTCTTGTGACAGGTTTTTGCATGCAGCTGGATCTTGGCGTGAATATGATCTTTCATCAGATTCTACAGGAGTATCAAAAATTTTGATCATGAAGATACCATGAGAAGCCAGATACCTATTGAAAGGCCAAGTGAGTGTTGGATCAAGGAAGGTGGTATAGAGATGCTTGATATCAAGTGATAGACTAAACTTTTAAATCCTCTAACAAGATCACACCTAATAGTGTGTTTGTAATGTTTAATAGGGTTGGCTCTTCACCAAGCTCACTTCAGAAGAGTGAAAATTTTGGGTTACCTATCCCAAGTGGCTTTTCCCTTAACACAGTTTCCATGTTAAAAATTCATGTGTCAATGTGTTTATGAGTCATTACTCTAGAATGATTTTCATTACACATAGCTAATTTGGATTGATTAGTATACTCTAGATAATTTATTGTCTTTTGATAGATTAACAGACTGCTATTCGGTAAACATATAGTAGAAGGTTTAACATAGCATTCCAAGCAGTAGTAATTTGATAATAGTATTTGAAGGCATTCATCTTATAGGACTGAAGATAACTAGAGGCTTAATATTGTGGTACTAATTTTTTGGGTTGATTATTGGAATATTTTTGAGGCCACTGATTCATCCCCCCTCTCATTTATTACTAACACTATTCCTTTGTTTGAACATATTCTAGTATCACTTCTTTTTCTTGCACTTGTTCTCTTAAATAATTATACTTTATTGGTATTCTTAGTCTTAGCATGCATGACTAGATTCTTTGATATGTTAATTGCACTGGTATTATCACAATAGATAATCACTGGTTCAAGGATCTTCATATTCATACCTTCCAGTAATTGTTTGATACATGGAATATTTGAGAAATTTGCAGAAGCAACCACATATTATCCTTCTACATAGACTAAGAGATGTATCCTTGCTTCTTTCTGATCCATGTGACAAGTCTCTCACCCATGAAGAATGCTCCTCCAGTTGTTCTCTTTTGGTCATCAATGTTTCCTGCCCAATCAACATCTGTATAGTCTTGTAGCTCAAATTTTCCTACTCTTTTATACCATAAGCCATAGTCCTCGGTGTTCTTTAGATATCTCAAAATTCTCTTGATAGTAGTCATATGTGATTCTTTGGTCTGGTATGAACAACATAAATTAGTTTTCCAATCATTGATCTATACAAGGTCATATTTACCTCATTTGATTTATCTTCCTTTGTCAGCTTACATCTAGTTTCCATAGGTGTTCCAACTGGTTTGGAATCTTCCATATTGAATATCTTTAGCACTTCCTTGATGTATTTGGACTAAGTGATATATATGCATGTATCTTGTTGAATAATCTATAGACAAAGAAAGAATTTGATCTCTCCAAACATAGAAATTTCAAACTCTTTTCTCATTTCATTAGCAAAGGATTGGCATAACATTTAATTTCCCCCAAAAATGATATCATCAATAAATATTTCAGCAATTAGAATATTACAATCGGTATCTTATTTTCAGTACAAATTTCTCTTTACACTTGGTCTTACAAATTCAATGCTTATGAGATAGGAGTGAATTATTTTATACCAAGATCTTGATGATTTTTTTAATCCATACAAGGGTTTATGTATTCTACATACCATGTTTCTCTTTTCTGGATCAACAAATCCTTCTAGTTGTTCAATGTATACCTCTTCTTCTAGTATTCCATTTGGGAATGCAAATTTGACATCCATCTAGTATACCTCGAATCCTTTGAATGCAACATAAGCAATAATAATTCTAACTTCTTCTAGTATTGCAATGGGTGCAAAGGTTTCACCATAATCAATACCTTCTTCTTGTGAATACCCCTTACATACTAACCTTCCTTTGTTTCTTGTGACTTCTCCATTCTCATTCAGCTTGTTTTTGAATATCCATTTGGTACCGATAACATTTTTGTCATATGGTCTCAGTACTAGTGTCCATGTACTATTCTTCTTATTCTATTCTATTTATTCATTCATAGCACTGACTCATTCCTCATTTTCAAGTGTAGTATTAACATATTTAGGCTCAAAATCACAAAGTAAACATCTAGTGTTTAGTGACTTACTTCTTGTTCTCATTCCAGCCTTCTTGTCTCCTATTCAATCTAATTATGTGTATGATGTATTCTGACATACTTGGCAAGTTTATGTTAAGCTCTTTGTCCATCATTCTGATTATCATCTTGACCTTCATTCTGATCTCTATCGTTCGGTACATCATCTTGAGTATTTTCCTAATTTTTGGTAATTGCAGTCTGATGCTCGATGTTTTATTCCCCAGGAGTGATACATTGGTTCTGTTAGAATAGTCCCAAAGGATAATTGATAGGGGGGTGAATTAATTATCAACTAATTTAATTCTTTTCTTTTATTAACTCCAGAATAAAATAAAGTAAATGCACATTTAGATAACACAATAGACAACACCATAATTTGGTTATGGGGAAACCAAATGGTAAAAACCCCGGTGGGAATTAACACCCATAATGAACTATACTTGTTTATAATAATCCCTATTAGAAGATCTTGCAACCTTGTTAGGATTTGTTCTTTACAATGCAATAAGTATAGTGACCTGGTTAAGGGTCTGAACCTGATAGGATTCTTTACAAATAACCTGGTCAAGGGTGAGGATTCACTGTCCAAAAGCTCACTGCTTTAATGGTGAATGCTACAACCTTCTGTAGAATAGATATACACTATATCTGATGATGAACTATAGAGTAGACCTGCTATCTTGATCAGTTCCAATAAATTATAATCTTCCACTACTTCTTCACATAGATCCTTTATGAATGAAATACATCTGATATTCTACTCTGCACTTTTCCTGTATCTTTTCTTAATATTCACAGTTATCGTTCCATAAATGAACTACTATAAGTATCTTCCTCAAAGTATGAGATCATGGGACTTGTTAAGAAACTCTTCATAACATCCTTGTCAGCTTAACTAACCACGCAAGTATAATTACAACCATGCAATATAAACTGAATAGACGCGATGCTTCACTCTAACTAAATTAACTCTAACTTTATAATCTTGTTGAAACACATTTTGTACCTTTAGATAAATATCTTCAACTCATAACTAATCTTGAATATACACATGCATATCCTAAAGATAGGTGCAACTCAAGAACCAATGCAATATGTCGGCTTTGTATAGACAAACTCTGAAAATTGTAAATGCCACTAACAAATTTACAAAACACAACTAAAACTTCATATCTGAGTCTGTGTGTATGAACACATCATAATAAACATGTTTAAAAAATGATTATAACTGCACAAGGCTTGATAACATCATTCTAATAAGTACATATAGAACACTATTGTATATTATATGTTTTCATCAATGAAAAACATACAATCAACTAGCTGCTAGAAGTAAATCTCCAACAATATCCCCATTTGACATTGATGGAAATATATGATATTAAAAGTATCTTTAGAACATGGTGTCTTCTTACTTTTTACAATCTTCTCAATATCCTCATCAAAGATTCCTCTACACTATTGCAGTTCCTCTGTCTGCATTTATACTCCCCCAGAGTATATGCTCCCCCTTACTATATACTCCCCCTTTGACATCAATGGCAAAGGGTGCCATAAACAATTAAGTACAGGTACTACTCCAGAAGTAGAGTAGTCAACCATTCATCAGTCACTATGGACTGATGTTCTTACTGCTTTATCTAATCATACTTAGGAGAGGGAATTACTCCCAACTTCTACCTGAGATACTCAAAAGTATCTTTTGATAAAGGCTTTGTGAAAATATCTGCCAACTGTTCTTTAGTGCTCACATAGTCCAATTTTACTTCATTATCTGAAACTTTTTCTCTAATAAAATGGTATTTAATCTCAATGTGCTTTGTCTTTGTGTGCATCACAGGGTTCTTGGACATGTTGATAGTACTGGTGTTATAACAGTGAATAACAATAGGATAGTCAACCTGTATACCAAAATTTTTAACCATCTACTTGATCCAAACCATTGTTGAACAATTCAATGCTGCTACAACATATTCAGCTTTGGTTGTCGACTGAGAGATACAATTATGCTTCTTGCTTACCCAAGAAACCAACCTATCTCCAAGAAATATTGCTCCTCCAGAAGTACTCTTCCTGTCATCAAGACAACCTGCCCAATCTACATCTATATACACATAAAGTTGTACATTCTCTAATTTAGGGTACCATAAACCATAGTCTATAGTTCCCTTTAGATATCTAAATATTCTCTTTATTTCCATTAGGTGATTCTATTTTGGTTCAGCTGCAAATCTACCAACAATGCTAACTGCATTAGATATGTTTGGTCTGGATTGAGTAAGATATATAAGTTTTCCAATCATAGACTTATAAAATGTCTTGTCAACTACTCCAAAATCATCTTCTTTAGAAAGCTTGATTCCTATTATCATAGGAGTGCATACTGGCTTACAGTCTTCCATCTTGAAAGTCTTCAATATTTCCTTCATATATTTGGACTGATTTATAAATATTCCTTTGTCTGTTTTCTTTACATTCAATCCCAAAAAGTATTTTATAGGACCAATCACGTTCATTTCAAATTCATTCTGCATTTCTTTTGCAAATTCTAAACTAAGCTTGTCATTACCTCCAAAGATAATGTCATCAACAAATATGGCAACAAGTAATAATCCATTAGGTGTCTCTCTTATGAATAGGTTACAATCTGCTGCTCCTTTCTTAAATCCAATCTTGGTAAGATAACCATCTAGCCTCTCATACCAAGCTCTTAAGGCCTTTTTAAGTCCATAGAGGGCTTTCTTCAATCTGCATACCATGTCTGGTTTATCTGACAGATTAAATCATTAAGGCTATTTTAAGTAGACTTCTTCCTTCAAGTCACCATTTAGAAAGGTAGATTTAACATTCATTTGATATACTTTGAAGTCTTTAAATGTTTTATAGACCAATAATAACTTGATGACTTCTAATATGCTCACATGGGCAAATGTGTTAGTGTAATCTATCCCTTCCCTCTATGCATATCCTTTACATACTAGTCTTGCTTTGTTTCTGACCACTGTACCATCTTCATTCATCTTGTTCCTGAATACCCACTTTGTTCCAATCACTTTTTTGTCACTAGGTCTAGGAACCAATTCCCATGTATCATTTTTTATTATTTGATCTAATTCTTCTTCCATTACTTTCTGCTAATCAGAATCCTTGCAAGCATCTTCAACATTTAAAGGTTCAATTTGTGAAAGTAAACATACCTCTTCATCCACTGTTAACCTTTTTCCTTTTGATCTAGTCAAAACATTGCTACTCTGATCTCCAATGATACCATCTTTTGAATGATACCTAGATGTGAACTTTGAAACTTTTGGTGTGACATCCTCATCTGTAATCTATGAAAATTCTTTTCTTGATTCAGGTTCATTACATGAAACATCAATGCAATCAAACATTTCTTCAATAACAGTGTATTTAATATTAGGCATGGGTTCATCCTCAATCATAGGTGCATATTCATAGTACCTTTTTTGAACCATGAACTTCTCATCAATCTTTACGTGATTACTTTCAATTATCTTCTTTAATCTCCAATTAAAACATCTATATACTTTGCTTTTAGTAGAGTAACCAAGGAAAATACCTTCATCGCTTCTAGCATCAAACTTACCAACACCATCATCTCTCTTGATGTAGCACTTACTGCCAAATATTCTAAAGCATTTTACTGTATGTACATTACCAAACCAAAGTTCATAAGGTTTCCTATCCATGCCTAGTCTTAGTTGTGTTATGTTGATAGTATAGACTTCTGTATTGACTACATCTCTCCAATAGGTGTACGCAAATTTTCTTTCAATCATCATAGTGCGTACTATATCAAGTATGATCATGTTCCTTATTTCTGATATCTCATTCTATGATGGGGTTTTGGGTGCACTCAACTGTCTTTTAATTCCATGTTCTTCACAGTAGTCATAAAATTGGTCAGAGGTGAATTCTCCTCCTCTATCTGATCTCAGACACTTTAGTTTTAATCCAGATTCATTCTCCACTTTGGCTTTGAATATTTTGAACTTCTCAAAGGCTTGAGACTTCTCCTTTAAGAACACAACCCACATCATCCTTGAAAAATCATCAACAAACAAAATGAAATACCTTTCTCTGTAATATGATCTAGTTTGAGTAGGACCACATAAATTTGTATGAACTAGGTCTAACTTGTTTTTAGCTGAGTTCTTCTTGCTTCTAAAAGGGCTCCTTACATGATTTCCCATAACAAATTCTTTGCATATTGTGTCAACTGGTCTTGCAATAATTGGAAGGTCTCTAACTGCCTTGACATTGCTTATCTTTACTGTATTACCAAAATTGATATGACAGAGTCTCTTGTGCCATAACCAACTGTCATCTACTTTTGCAACAAAACAACTTACATATGAATTAAGCTAAAACATATTACCTTTTGTTTTGGAGCCTGATGCAATCATGTCTCCTTCTTTGTTTCTAATAATGCATTTTTTGTCTTTGAATTCCAAATGATAACCTTTGTCAAGTAACTGTCCAACACTTAGTAAATTGTGATGTAATCCATCAACATAGAGAAGATCATCTATCTTGTTCTTTCTATCCAGGGTGATAGATCCTTTGCCTATGATAGGTTTGGGAGTGTTATCTCCAAATATAACCATACCACCTTTGTACTTGTCTAGATGAACAAATCTGTCTTTATCACCTGTCATGTGGTGAGAACAACCACTATCAATGATCCAGTCAGTTCTGATGTCTGCCTTGGAAATTAGGGATAACTCCTATGCTTCATTTTCATCTTCAATGTCCATTTCCTCAAGCAATTTTTCCATGTCTTTAAGGGCAATGAATCCAATTTTATTTTCTCCTGAATCTTCATCAGTTACACCTTCTTCAGCATGATAGCATTCCTTCCTGTATTTAGGTTTATAATCAGACCTGAATTTCTTTACTCTTGTAGGATATTTGGATGCAAAGTGACCGATCTTGTTGCATGAAAAATATTCAAATGGAAGCTATCTTTCATATTTCCCTTTGCCTTTCTTTTCTCTCCTAGAAATCATGGCAATGATTTCTTCTAGTTCTTCATCAACTTCTTCTTTCTCATTATTGCTAGAGATGTGAGATTTCTTACCATGGACTGAAGCTTTGAAGGTTGTTTCACTTTTAGGTTCAGTCTTCAATCTTGATATCTCAAATGCAGAGATTTTACTGATCAAAGTCTCTCTCTTGAAGTCTTGTGAAAATTACATGGTTTCCTCTAGAATACTGATCTTTTTCTCATAGTCTGATGTTAAAGTAGTCAATAGTTTGTCCATTATATCTTCTTCTGATATTTCTCCACCATTATTTCTAATTCTAGAAACTGCTTCATTTATCCTCTAATTATAGGCTCTGATGTTTTCTTCAGGTAACATATCAAGATTGTTGTATTTATTTTTCCATGTTTTCTTGCATGCATTCTTTTCTTGAACGTCTCCTTCAAACATGTCTTCTAAATACTTCCATATTGTGTATGCCTTGTCTACTTTCTTGATCTCAGAAAATTCACTTTCAGATAGTGCACTTATAAGGGCTTCTTTGGCAACTGCATTAGTTGTGAATGTATTCTTTTGTTTACTACTAGCATCATCTCTTGATAGGTCTTTTAGAGACGGAATAACAACTTCATGTGTAGCTATATCAAAGATGTCAAAACCAACACACTGTATATGTGTTATCATTTTGTTCTTCCAATCCATATAATTCTCTCCATCAAACATAGGACTCTCTTTTCTGAAGTATGCCATCTGATCTACCTTAAGCTGTTAGGATTTCTCTCCAAAGCACTTGGCTCTGATACCAATTGTTAGAATAGTCCCAAAGGATAACCGAGAGGGGGGGGGGTGAATTAGTTATCAACTAATTTAATTCTTTTCTTATATTAACTCCAGAATACAATAAATTAAATACACATTCAAAGAACACAATAGACAACACCACAATTTGGTTATGGGGAAACCAATGGTAAAAACCCCAGTTGGAATTAACACCCACAATGAACTATACTTGTTTATAATAATCCCTTTTAGAAGATCTTGCAACCCTGTTAGGATTTGTTCTTTACAATGCAATAAGTATAGTGACCTAGTTAAGGGTCTGACCCTGTTAGGAGTCTTTTACAAATAACTTGGTTAAGGGTGGGGACTCACTATCCAAAAGCTCACTACTTTAATAGTGAAGGCTACAACCTTCTATAGAATAGATATACACTAGATCTGATGATGAACTATAGAGTAGACCTACTGTCTTGATCAGTTCCAATGTATTGTAATCTTCTAGTGCTTCTTCACATAGATCCTTGATGAATGAAATACATCTGATATTCTGCTCTGCACTTTCCTGTATCTTTTCTTATCATTAACACTTATCATTCCACAAATGAACTACTATAAGTATCTTACTCAAAGTATGAGATCATGGGACCTGTTAAGAAACTCTTCTTAACATCCTTGTCAGCTTAACTAACCATGCAAGCATAATTACAACCGCGCAATATAAACTGAATAGATGTGATGCTTCACTAAGCCGGCCTCACCAAATTAACTCTAACTTTGCAATCTTGTTGAAACATGTTTGGCACCTTTAGATAACTATCTTCAACTCATAAATAATCTTGAATATACACATGCATATCCCTAAGATAGGTGCAACTCAAGAACAAATGCAATACGTCGGCTCTATACAGACAAACTCCAGAAACTGTAACTGCCACTAATAGAATTACACAACACAATTGAAACTTCATATTTGAGTCTATGTGTATGAACACATCATAATAAACATGTATAAAACATGATTATAACCACGCAAGGCTTGACAACATCATTCTGATAAGTACATATAGAACACTGTTGTATATTATATGTTGTCATCAATGATAAACATACAATCAACTAGCTGCCAGAAGTAAATCTCCAACATGTTCTCTGGTAGAGTGTGAGGTTCTTCATTATAAACAAACATGTTGTAGTCTTCTAAATCTTTTATGCTTTCCTTATCATTATTTTATGCAAATTCATCTATTCTTATATTTTCACTTTCAATGATCTTGTTAGATGACTTGTTAAGACATTTATAAGCCTTACTTATGGTGGAATACCCTAGAAAGATACCTTCATCACTTTTGGATTCAAGATTTCCATTTCTAGCATCTTTCAAAATATAACATTGACTACCAAAGATTTTGAAGTAACCTACATTGGGTGTGTAACCATACCAAAGCTCATATGGTGTCTTATTTGTGTCATCCTCAATTGTACTTTGTTCAATGTGTAGACAACAATACTGACAGCTTCCCTCCTAAAATTTGGAGTGATGCTTTTCTCAATCATCAATGTTCTTGCACAATCAACAATTGATTTGTTTCTCCTATGAGAAATTCCATTTCAATGTGGTGTTGTCGGTGTAGAAACCTATCTTTTAATTCCATGCTCATTACAATAATTAGTGAATTCATCTGAAATAAATTCCCCTCCTCTATCTGATCTTAAGCATTTCAATTCCTTACCACTTTTTTTTTCTACCATAACCTTATACCATTTAAACATCTTTAATGCTTCTGATTTATCTTTTAAGAACATAATTGTCATCATTCTAGAATAATCATCTACAAATAGATTGAATACCTATCTCCATAGTAAATCTTTATCCTCATAGTTCCACATAAATTAGTATGGACTAATTCTAGAATTACATTAGATGTATGGGCTTTACTCTTGAAACTAGACTTTGTCATCTTACCTTTTTGACAATTCTTTCACATGATATGCTCGGGCTTTGACATACTGAGTAAGCCTCTAATGCTTCTTTTATTGCTTATCTTTATCATGCTGTCAAAATTCACATGACACAATCTCTTATGCCACAACCATATGTCTTCCTTTCTAGCCATTAAACAAGTGGTTTTAATGTCATCAAGATGGAAAAGGTTACCTTTTGTCTGTTCACCAATTCTGATCAGCCTTCTTGATTCATTAAAGATCTTTTCCTTCTTTTTCTCAAATGCTACTCAGTGCCCTGTATTATTCAATTATGAAACACTCAATAGATTGTAATTTAGTCCTTTTACCCAGTAAGCATTTTCACATTTGATCAGGTTATTGAATAGTATGGTTCCTTTACCTTCAACTGGAGCAGGTGTGTCATTACCCATTCTTACTTATCCACCATTATAGTATTCAAAAGTTTCAAACTTTTGTTTCTCACCGGTCATGTGGTGAGAGAAGCCACTATCTATAATCCAAACATCATTCTTACTAACCTTAGATATGAGTACAATTTATACATACCTTTCATCTTCTTCATCTAAATCATCCTTCATGTCTACAAATACCATCTCAAAGTCTTATTCAGATTTGGTGTTAGTATCATAAGATCTATTCTCATCTAGGTAACAAGCTTTCTTTCCTTTGTCCATGTAGTCTCGGGTATCTCTTCTTTCATATCATCAGTTGCTTCGATAATCTCTGTTATCACCTCAGTCAAAGTTCTTTTCATATGTTTTTCCATTAATTTTGTCATCTTTTCTTCCATTAGGACATCTTGCAGCAAAGTTTCCAACCTCTTTATGATTAAAACATACAAGTGCTAATTTACCATTGTATCTCCCTTTGCCTCTCTGCAATATTCTTTCCATTAGAGCTTCAATCTCATCAAGTCCTTGATCCTCATTATCACTTTTAGTATCATTTATAATAGTGTGTCTATGACTTGACTTAATTATTTTCAAAGAATATTTGAATGCAGACTCTATAGATGGCAAGACACTATTATCAAAGTTAGTCATCTCAAATGAAATCAGTCTACCAATCAGACTATCTAGAGTAATTGTATTGTTTGTAACTACTCTCATTTCTTGTATAGAAGATACTCTAATAGCATATACAGGCAGTAAGGTTCTTAGGATTTTACTCACCAGTGTCTTTTCTTCAAGTACACCTCCAACTCCTCAGATAGTATTAACTACCTCTTTGATTCTGAAGCTATACTGAGTGATATTTTCTCCTTCTTTCATCCTGATGTATCACTAGTCTTGCTTCTCCCTAACTTACTCTAGGGTCTCCTAGGTCACTCTATTGACCTACTAGGGTTATTCCACTAACCCTATGATCCTTAGGATTCTTATCACAAGATCCTAATCCTTTCAACTAGTGAACACCAACATTTAGAACAAAATACTCCATGCTTCTTCCTAGACCCCAAATGGTCCTTCTTGCTTCATTTTCCCAAAATGATCCAAATGGACCAAATTGATCAAAAACCACTCCATAGAGAGAAATAGGGTTTCCAAGATGTTACTAGGATCCTCACCACCATCTGCAATCACATTTTTCATTAGAACATTAATCGAGTTCCAAGAAACACAACAATTGCTTCCCAAATAGGGCTACAAGCAATTAGGCCTATTTAGGCTCTATTTCTACAATAAATTACAAAAAGTCTTAACAAGTATGGAAAAAAGTATAGGATCTAGATACCCTTTATCAAGACACTATATATTTTCTAGGTCTAGGGTTCTCAAGTTGTCCATATAGGTCTGCTTATAATCAAGGCTAAAATTAAGGGTTTCATGGGTTTCAAAGCCAGTCTGAAAGAAACCTTGTTCTTGCTATCAAAAATCACTCAAAAAACCTTCCCATTAAAATTGGGACTTCATAACACATAAAAATTCTCCCCTCCAAGCTTTGATTGAAGCTATGAATGCTTTCAGTCCACCAAACTAGCTCTGCAACTACTGGTAATCCTAGACATGCATCACTGGCTTGCATAGGTCATCACCTCAAAAATGGCTGTCATACTTTCCTAAGCCCCTCCTTCAATATACACATTGTACATGGAGTTTCCTTTCATAATCCAAGATATCATGCAAGTGCCACGGTGGAGAATGGATGTATGACCCCATTTTCTCATAGTGCTCAATTCAGGACAGCAATAGTACATAAAACAAAATATTTTATAAAAGAAACTAAAACTATTGAATCTAACAAACTACCACCACAATAAGTCTTATAAAAATATACATTACTCAAATAAATTCTTAAAAAATTTGATTCAATCCATTAAACTATCATATCTTCACAAAACACATGAACTGTAACTGTTATTCCAATACACAGTCCGTACACACTATGACTTCAACTTTCCAACACTGCAAAAATCTCAATGATGGTCTTATGGAGTTGACCAAGGCACTCAAAAACTGGTTCCATATAGTTAAGGAACTAATTCCTTCAAAGTTTTATTTTTGTCATAAATGTTGTTAATTTTGTCAATGACAACATTGACAACTTTTGCAACTTTTGGATATGCTATCCAAAATTGGTCAAAAGTTGTCTAAACTTCTCCAAATCAATAATTAAGGTGTATACACATGAAATAGGACCTCTAATCCATTTCTTGGCCAAATTTGGTACTAAACTCATAAAACACCCTATTAGACCTAGATTGGACTCAAAGGTCACTAAGGACCTATCAAGACATCCTCTCACTTAGCACACTACACACTAGGACATTTAGTCCCTTTATTCACCTAGTGGTCTGGCTACAACAACTATAAGCCAAAAAAACATAAAGAAGCCCTAGGTTACAATGCATCTTCTAGCCTACAGAGGTGCTCCTGCACCATACTCCCCCAAAAAGGAAAAGCGATGTCACTCCTGTGGACAATAGATCCTCTGAAATGCCCACCTTTTTGAAGTCTTCCTCTACAATCCATGAGGCCTCTGACTCTGGTATATCATTCCACTAAATCAAATGTTCCATGTAGAATTTCTGTCTTGTAGTCTTCTTAACCCTAGAATCCAGAACTTTGTCAGCTACTAACTAAAACTTTGGAGGTAAAACAGTAGCCTCAACATCATCACTGATCCCTTGACTAGTTGGATTGATATCCTCTATCATCCCCCTAAAATGGATTAAATATTGAACATTGAACACCGAAGATATGCTCAACTCTAAGGGAAAGTCCACTTTATAGGCATTAGCCCCATATTTGGCCAATATTTTGCAATTTCCCACCCTTTTCATCTAAAGCTTGGTAGGGACACCCTTCTATAGCCTTGATTTGTTCAAGTGAACCATTATATATTCACCCACCTCAAACTGAACTTCTCTCCTGTTTTCATCGACCTTGAGCTTCAACTTTTGTTGACTATCTTGGATTTGCTTCTTCACTTGTTCTTGGATCTCCTTCATAGTATGGGTGAAGTCCTCAGCATGCCCACTTCTATACTCCATACCTCCAAGATCCCTGAGCTCACAAACACCCCTAGGGTGCATTCCATAAACTACCTCAAATGGGCTTCTTCTTGTCATTTTGTTCTTACTATCATTGTAAGCATATTATGTTTGGGGAATGACTACATCCCAAGTCTACCCATACTCCTTAGTTAGGAACCTCAATAGGTTACCCAACATCCTATTTACCACCTTAGTTTGGCCATTATTCTGATGGTGGTAAGCTAAACCAAAAGATAGATTGGTACCCAACCTAGTCCATAATGTCCTCCAAAAATGGCTCATAAACTTCACATCCCTATCTGATACTATGCTCAATGGAAGACCATGAATCCTCACAATCTCCTTAAAAAATAGATAGGAAATGTGGCTAGTATCATTAGTAGTTTTACATGAAATGAAATTCCCCATTTTACCAAATCTATCAACAACTACATAAATACTATCATACCCCTACTTGGTTTTGGGTAAGTCCACAATAAAATCCATACTCACACACTCCCATGGCTGATTAGGGACTGGTAGAGGCGGATACAACCCTCCATTACTCATTCCTCCTTTTTCCTTCATGCAAACAACACATTGCTCCACATATTTGGCAACATCTTTCACCAATTTTGGCCAATGGCAGAACCTTTGGACAAGCTCTGATGTCTTGTTCATACCAAAATGACCACTTAGAGATCCATTATGTTTATCATTTATGAGATTCATCCTCATAGAACCTCTTGGCACACATAAATAATTACCTCTGAATAACAGTCCATTTTTTAAAGTAAACTCTGAGAACTTGCTATGAAAATGGTTTCGAAATTCAACACATACCCTATATGCTTCCCCAAAGTCCTCATCTGCCTTGTATAAGTCTTTGAAACTATCAATGCCAATGCTATTTAGTTGGATTTCTTGGACTGTAAGTAACCTCCTACTTAGTGCATCTGCAACCTTATTGAGCTACCCCTTTTTACGCTTTATAGTGAAAGTGAATGCTTGCAAATACACCATCCACTTCAAATGCCTATTGTTTAATTTTTCTTGTGTATTTATGTAACTAAGGGCTTGGTTGTCAGTGAACACCACAAATTCCTTAGGCAAAAGATAATGCCTCCATTTTCTCAAGGATTGAACTAAAGCATATAGTTCCAAATCATAAGAATAATATTACTTCTTAGCCTCATTTAATTTCTCACTAAGGAAGGAAATTGGCCTACCTTCTTGAGTCCATACACCCCCTACTACCATCCCACTTGTATCAAATTCAATAGTGAATAATTTCTCAAAGCTTGGAAATTGTAGGACAAGTTGAGTAGCTACTTTCTTCTTCAACAACTCAAAGGATTTTTCTGCTTCTAAGGTCCACCTAAACTTAGTTTTGACCCCACCCTTAATAGTATCCAATAATGGAGCACATATCCCACTAAATTTCCTAATAAACTTCCTATAAAGTTGTGCAAGGCCATGAAAACTTCTAACCTCAGTGGCTCTAGTGGGTGGAGGCTAGTTTAGGATAGAAGCAATGTTGTCTTGGTCCATCTTCAAGGACCCTTTGGATAATACAAATCCCAAATAAAATACTTCTTGTTTGAAGAACTCACACTTTTCAAGGTTGATAGCCAATTTCTCTTCATGCAACCTCTTCAATATTGCCTCTACATGTCTGATATGCTCCTCTCCTATCTTGCTAAATATCAGTATATCATCAAGATATGCCACCACAAACTTCCCTGTGAAGTCCTTGAGCACCTCATTCATGAGAATCATGAATGTGTTCGGACCATTAGAGAGGCCAAATGGCATGAAAAGCCATTCATATAACCCATCTATGGTCTTGAATTCTATTTTCCATTCATCACCTTCTTTCACCCTGATTTGGTGATAACCACTCTTCAAGTCTAGCTTGGTAAAGTACATTGCCCCTCCTAGGAAATCCATAAGATCCTCTATCCTAGGTATAGGGAATGTATAACTTATTTTGATCTTGTTTATATCCCTTGAATCTGTGCATGTTCTCTATTTTCCTCCCTTCTTGGATGCCAACACAACCGGGACTGCACAAGGGCTAATACTCTTCTTGATCAAGCTTTGATCAAAGAGTTCCTATACTTGTCTAGATGATTTATTGGGTAGAGATGCCCCTGGAATAAAGTCTATTTAGTGACTTATTACCCTCTTAGGTGGTAGGGTTACAAGATTTCCATCACTCACTATGTCCTTATACTTCTCACGCAATTCTTGCACCTCTGGTGGTAATGGCTCCTTCAGTAATTTTTCTTCCTCCTTAGGTCTTAATATAATGGCATAACCTTCCCCTTCACCATCTTGGATATCTTTTACAAAATCCTTTCCACTGTATAACATGACATTAGGATTTTTATTTTGTGGCTCTTCATCTTCTAGCAAAGACTCAATTTTAAATGTTCTGCCACCTTTTTAAAATGTGATGGAATTCTCCTTCCCATCATAGACTGCCCCATTGTCAAATTGTCAAGGCCTACAAAGTAGAAAATGGCAAGCATCCATTGGTAGTATGTCACAAAGTAATCTATCCTTGTACCCTACAATTGAAAACTCAACGCAAGTTTTCTCATTTACCAATACACTTTGGCCTTTGTTGAGCCATGTCACTTTATAGGGATTCACATGGGGTATCTTGGCTAGCTTGAGTTTCACCACTACCTCCTCGAAGATGTTATTATCTTTGGATCCAGAGTCACCAATCACTTTACAAACCTTACCAAGAATTTTGCATCTGATTCTAAACAAGGCCCTCCTATGTTTGGGCTCATCCTTGGTTTGTTGTCTTATCAATACTCTTCTCAACATCAAGTTCTCTCCCATATTTGAATCTAGATGGTCAATCTTAGGGTCTTTGACACTTGAAGTCTCCTCATGTGCATATGCTACCCTCTTGTTAGTGTTTTCTGTAGAAGGTTTTTCAGGACATCTATAGGCTGGATGGCCTAGTTGCCCACAGTAATAACACTTCATGGTTGAAAAGTAAGAACTACTCCTACCTCCTCTTCCTCTGTTAGGACTGCCATGATTACCCTTGCCTTTGTTATAACCTCCTCTTGAACTTCTTTCAGTCTTCTGCTCTATCAACTCATTCTCTCCTTGTGACCTTTGTTCACTACATGTGCCTTGGTAACCTCCTCTTTGACCCCTTTGGTCTCTCCCTCTACCTCTATTGTTATTGTTGTTCTTGAAGCTAGAATCACCTTTCTTCTTGTTCTTCTCTTCCACCCTTTTAGCCAATTGATGACACTTCTGAATTGTAGTTGGTGTCCATAGTCTAATCTCCTATTGGATATTCCACTTAAATCCACCCAAGTATCTAGTCACTTTGATTGACTCCTCTTCTTGCAATTTAGACCTTAGACACAATATCTGGTATTCCTCAGTATATGAGGCCACATCTAGGTCTTTTTTTTAGAGTTTTTGTCTCTTTTTATGGAGTTGGATTGCATAATCCTCCAGGAGATAATTTTCCTTCAACTTGGTCACCATGGCATTCCAATTTACTATTGGTTTCTTTCCCATTCTTACCCTCTCATTTTGAAGGTATTTCCACCAAGTCAAAGATAACCCTCTAAGTCTAGACTTGTCCACTTTAATCTTTTGGGATTTAGTTACACCCTCACACTCAAAATGATTCTCTATTGCTTCAATCATGTCCATGACTATCTCAATATCCATCTTTCTATCAAACAAAGGTATTCCTTCCAAATCTTTGCCACTTAATTATTTTATGGATTTCAAGAAAGGTTCCTCATTCAAAATTGGGTCTAGTTCAGGGATGAAGTCTTCCTCTTCAATCTTCTGCTTACCCCAACCACTGGTTTCAGCTTCAAATTCCTTCTTCCTAGCAGCATCTGCTAGCTCTTCCATATTCAACATCATTGCTTCCAAGGTACCTTCAAGGAGTCTATTTTTCTCCTTTTTTCTCTTCCATTTTTTTGGCTAAATCTGCATTTTTCACCATGTTTGTAGAACCACTAGATTCCACTTCTGACATACACAATCCCAAATCTTTAACTTGCCCTAATACCAATATGATGCATCACTAGTCTTACTTCTCCCTAACTTCCTCTAGGGTTTCCTAGGTCACTCTATTGACCTACTAGGGTTCTCCCACTAACCCTATGGTCCTTAGGGTTCTTATCACAAGATCCTAATTCTTTCAACTAGTGAACACAAACATGTAGAACAAACACTCCATGCTTCTTCCTAGACCCCAAATGGTCCTTCTTGCTTCATTTTCCCAAAATGCTCTAACTGACCCAAACTGATCAGCAACCACTCCACATAGAGAAATAGGGTTTCCAAGATGTTACTAGGATCCTCATCACCACCTGCAATCACATTTTCATTGGAATACTAATCGAGTTCCAAGAAACACAACAATTGCTTCCCAAATAGGGATACAATCAATTAGGCCTATTTAGGCTCTATTTATGCAATAACTCACAAAAAGTCTTAACAAGAATGGAAAATAGTATAGGATATAGATACCCTTTATCAAGAAACTAGATATTTTCTATGTCTAGGGTTCTCAAGCTGTCTGTACATCTCTACCTATAATCAAGGCTAAAATTTAGGGTTTCATTGCTTTCAAAGCTATTTTGAAATAAACCTTGTTCTTTCTATAAAAAATCATTTATCAAATCTTCCCATTCAAATTGGGATTTCATAACACATAACCTTACTCCCCTCCAATCTTTTATTGAAGCTATTAATGCTTTCAATCCACCAAACTATCTCTCCAACTACTGGTGATCCCTAGCCATGCATCACTAGCTCACCTAGGGCATCACCTTAAAAATGTCTGCCATACTTTCCTGGGCCCCTCCTTCACTATACATTTTTTACATGGATTCACATTCCATAATCCAAGATCTTGTGCAAGTGCCACGGTGGAGAATGGATCTATGACCCCATTTGCTCACAGTGCTCAATTGAGGACAACAACAGTACATAAAACAAAAGATTTTATAAAAGCAACTAAAACTATTGAATCTAACAAACTACCACCACAAGAAGTCTTATAAAAATCTACATTACTCAAAACAATGCTTAAAAAAGTTTATTCAATCCATTAAACTATCAGATCTTCACAAAACACACAAATTGTAATTGTTATTCCAATACACAGTCCGTACATACTATGAATTCAACCTGCCAACCTGGAAAAAAGATTGAGGATGGTCTTATGTAGTTTACCAAGGCACTAAAAAACTGGTTCCAGATAGTTAAGGAACTAATTCCTTCGAAGTTGCATTCTTGTCATAAATTTTGTCAATGTTATCTATGAAAACATTGACAACTTTTGCAACTTTTTGGATATGCTATCCAAACTTGGTCAAAAGTTGTCTAAACTTCTCCAAACCACTAATTAAGGTGTATACACATGAAATAGGACCTCTAATCCCTTTCTTGGCCAAATTTGGCACTAATCTCATAAAAAACACTATTAGACCTAGATTGGACTCAAAGGTCACTAAGGACCTATCAAGACATTCTCTCACATAACACACTACACACTGGGACTTTTAGTCCCTTTATTCACCTAGTGGTCTGGCTAGAACCACTACAAGCCAAAAAAAATAAAGAAGCCCTAGGTTACAATGAATCTTCTAGCCTACCTAGGTACTCCTGCACCACATCCTTAGGTCATCAAACCTCTCACTTAGGCTTTCTGCCTTGTCTCTTAGTACATTAGCATCTCCTCCATGTGCCAACTTCAATTTATCCCACATTTTCTTTGTAGAGGTGCAGGTTTTGACATCTTCAAACTCAACATCAGAGAGTGAGGAAGAAAGTTCTATCATCATGCAATTATGCTCATGCTTTTCTCTCAATTGCTCAAGAGTGTGAGGTCTTATAGGCAACACATATTCAATATCAAGGTGTTGATTAACATCATTACCAATACCTGATAGGTGGAGTCTTATTATGCTTTTCCATGTTGTAAAGTTGTCTTTATTCAACTTGTGCACATATTGCTTTTTCATCTTGTGATCTTTCGCTTGAGCTGTTAAACTCCCTTTATAAGCACAAAATCTCTGATACCAATTGTTAGAATAACTGAGGGAGGGGGGGTGAATCAGTGGCCTCAAAATATTCCAATAAATCAACGCAAAAACTTAGAGCCACAATATTAAGCATCTAGTTATCTTCAGTCCTACAAGATGTATGCCTTCAAATAAACTTATCAAATAACTACTTCTCAGAGTTCACTATTAAACCTTTTTCTTAATGTTTACCGAATAGTAGTTTTTCATTTATCAAAAAATAGTAAATTGCTTAGTGTATACCGATCAATCCAGATTAGTTATGTTTACTGAAAAATACTAAAGTAATCACTCATAAACACATTGGCACATGGATTTTTAACGTGGAAACCCTATTAAGGTAAAAACCACTTGGGACCAATAACCCAAAATTTTCAGTCTTCTGAAGTGAGATCGTTAAAGAGCTAACCTTATTAAAGGTTACAAACACACTGTTAGGTGTGACCTTGTTAGAGGATTTAAATAGAATAGTTTGTCACTTGATATTGGGCATCTCTATGCTACCTTATATAACCAAACCCAGTGTAGTTTGTCAAATGGTATATGGCATCTCGTGGTATCTTCATGATAAAACTTTTTGATACTCCTTGGGATGTATCTCAATATAGAAAGGATTGTCAAGTCCTGCTTGGTTAAGAGACTTTATGAATCAATGGTTAAATAGAAATAGTTAATGATCTATTCAGAAATACAACTTAGAATTTTAGATCTTGAAATCTATTGTAAGCTCATAATAATTTTTTGATCAAAGCATCTTTTTAATACCTTTTCTCCACTTCTTTATGCTCGGTGATGCTGGGATTCTCTGTTGCTCAGTGTTCGCAGAAATCTTTAGCTCTTTCCTCGGCTTGATTGTTCAAGATTGTATAAATTTGTTCTTCATCAGTTTCTCTTTAGCATCCTTCTTTCTCATTCACTACCTTAATTCATAATGAATTAGATTGTCTCTTTACAGACATGACATCACCGTTTCCCACTTCTTGATTTTCTTGTTCTTGACGTAATCCAAAATCTTATCCAATCTTCCTTTAACTATTAACTCATGTTTTATCCCATAGAATAATTCTTTCCAACTGGATAAAATAGCTTTAAATATTTTACTTATCTTTGGCTTTAACTTGTCAATGAAAATAATGTTAACAACTAGTTAAGTCTATCTTTAACTCTTCTAGTTAAGTATTTTGTCATTTCTGAACTTCAGTTCCTTTCAGTGTTTTAACTCTTTGTTAGCTTCGGTCAACACTTCAATTCTCCTCAGGCTTCTCTGTCGATGTTGTCTTTTTGGTGGGGTTGTCTTTCAGTTAGGGTTGTCTGTCTATCGGGTAACACCGTAATTCTGGCTTTCGTTAATGCTTGTGATTTTTCTCATCGGTAATGCTTGTCATTTTTCTTGCTGAGGCATCACTGTGACTTTTCTCTTGGGTTTATTTGTGCTTTGAGTTCTACTAGCCATGGGTGTTTGTAGTCACTTAGTGAATTCTTGTCTTGTATGCATTACTAAAAGCATAATCTTTATCTCTATGATTCTTTAAAGTCTTTGACACTTAGTATATAACCAATGAGATTATATCAAGTTGAAATCAAGGAGAATACAATCCATTAACTGATTTAATGTCTTGCATTATCTTTCTAAATTTTGGTGATCAACCTAACATATTCAAATATTCAATCAGTTACATGTCATCAGTAAGTTGTAGGTAAATAAGAACATATCACCTCCTATATGCTACAAATGTAACAATCTAGAGCATATAGCTAAGTATTGCAAGTACAATAGAATGGACAATATAAGAGTACCACCTCTTATGGATACAAAGAAGAATGACAGTGATAATGGTAAGAATCTTTCAGGATACACAAATGAGTTTGACAGTTGTTTCAAGAAAGAAGAAGATAATAGAAGAAATAAGGTATGGAAGGTAAAGGAGTCAAGTGAATAAAAATTTCAGGGAGAGAATAGATTCTACTATTTCTTTTCCTGATTCTAATATTCCTACATCGAGCTAAATGACTGAGCATGGCCTTAGGGGGAGAATTGGATGAGGACACCAGATTATATCCAGCCCCTGATTTTGAGGAGTAAGCTCATGCAAGGTTAGTTATAGTGTATGCATACATTATGGAACCTATATCTATGATTGCAACATCTAAAGATTCATATTTCGCGATCATTAGATTTGTAATTGACTAGACATTGTGCAAAGTTGTGTTTATTGGGTAAAGTGAATTTTCTCACTTAGTGATGAATATAAGAGATCAAAGTTATTTATTTAACATTTGAAGAGAAGTCACCAAGGAGAGAAGATTTTAGAGCATATCAGACTACAAACCAACCACATTGTGTGATTGATCGAAGTGGAAGTTTGAAATTCAGCATGTTTAAGGTATTTAGACTATCTAATCAAGTAGAAGTTATGGATGCACCATTAATTTATGATGTTATGGATAGATCTAGATATAAATTCAATAAAAATCCCATTAATTATTTTTAGGATGACCCTAAAGGAGATTTTTCCCAAACACCATACGATGTCCCGCACATAGAAGATATTAGGGCATACATACATTGCAAATATAAGACATTGGGAGACATAGATATTTTAAGAGAAATGAAGGACATGATTGGACCATATGGTAAAATGAAGGATGAGTTAAAACACCTAGATAAACTGAGCATTATGAAAATTACAGACATGTATGAATTCAGTGAAGAAGAATGGTTTCAAATTATACTTAGCAGAGTTCATGACACATTCATTTGGATAGGGGAGCAACCTATAAAGATTTGTAGTCATTTGATTCATGACATAAATTGGCTAGACAACACTAGAGTTATACCTGTAGAAGAAAATAATACAAAAAAACAAGTTGAAACCCTAATACACTCTAAATGGGAAAGGAGAGCAATGACAGTGAATGACATTTTATAGAAAGAAGTAAGAATATTTGCAATGGTACTTTGATATAAGATTTACTACAGTAGTAGACCTAATTTATTCTCAGTAGGAGTTATTACTATGGCTTATAGGATGGTAAAGGAAAACACAAAATTCAATCTATGCTAGGTTCTAGCACAACAAGTTTTAGAGAATGTGAATATAAGCAAGGAGGAAAAATCTAATGCTTTTAGATTTGGATCACTTCTAGTTCACATGTATATCCATATTGAGCATAAGTTCCTTGGAATGCACCCTAGAGAATGGATGGAAAGCATACCCACTAGTATTCAGATATCACAGAGTTATAGATGACAAAACAACACATGTCTGGATGGAGAACTATTTGGGATGATCAAAATAATATAGAGGAAAATGAGGGAAAGAGTCATAATTCCTAAAGAGTTGGTTGAGAAATACAAGGATACAATCTGTTGCATGGTTGAAACTTATTTTGTCTATTTTGAGGCAGTTGTGCTAAGGAGGAAATGGTGTTACCCTATGGGCTATGAAGTCAGTTTAGAAGTTCTAGTTATGAAAGTCGAACTTGTTTTGGTATCTCAAGTTGATACATCTAAGGAGAGATGGGGCACATATGCAGATAAATTAGCTAAATTTAGAGAATAACAGTATAGAGGTATAAGGAAGAGAAATATAGAGAAAATGGTTGATCACATGGGAGCTAAGGCTGGAATGACTAAGGAAGAGTTAAAGGAAGTAAGGAATAAGATGACTAGTGGTGTTTTTGGATCAATGAGCATTTGCATTGTAGCACCTCCATATTATAAAGAAGAAAACATAGTAAGTCCCAATTCTACTACTATTGACCTATCCACCACACTTGAGAAGACAACATTAGAAGAGACACCTGTGAACATACCAAGAAGAACCACTAGATCAACCAAACCAAATGATGTAACTAAAATTATTTCTTTGTACCCTACCTTCCTCCAGGGTATCCTATTAGAAAATTATTTGACCTATTAGACTTCTTTCCTAACCCTAATCTCCCAAGAACTCTCTACGTAAGATCCTTCTCCTTTAAACTTGTAGACACCAATCAAGAAATCAAAACACGCATCACCTAACCCATTAGAGCTCTTCTTGCACCATCTTCACTAACTGGTCCCACATGATCAAGAACACTTCCAAATGGAGAGGTAGGCTTCTAGGATTTCAATTGGATCCAATCCAATTCCTATAAACATAATTTGCAATAGAACCCTAAACGAGTTCCCAGAAATATAGCAATTTCACCCAAAATAAGGCTACAAGAAATTAGGCCTAATTAGGCACTTTTTATCAAATAAATTGAAATAACCCTTAACAAGATGGAAAACAAACCTTTGATTTTGGAACCCTTTAGAGAGAGCTAAAATATTTTCTAGGTCTTGTCCTTCTAAGCTGTCTATATAGTGGCTTCCTAGAAACAAGCCTAAAATTAAGGGTTTCAATACAAATAGAGAATGGCCATCAAAATATTTGTTTCCACCATTAATATTCCTTCACCAAAGCTTCCCATTGAAATTTATACTTCTACACACATGTGTCCACCTCTCCATAAGCTTTGATTGAAGCAATCAATGCTTTCAATCCCTCTTAACACCTCTGGAATTCTGTGTGATCCCTAGCCATGTAACTCTTGCTCGCCTAGGGAATCACATTAAAAATAGCTTGCTTGCCTTCTAGGGCCCCTCCTTCACTATAAAATATGTACAAGGAGTCATCTTTCTAATTCTAAAGGCTGGTAGAGATTCCACAGTGGAAAGAGAACTTATGACCCCATTTTGTGAAACTGCCTAGTTCAGACCAGTTCCAGTGCAAAATAGAAAAATATTTACATAAATAAGGAAATATGAAAAAAAAGAAACCAAAAACCTATAGAATAAATAATTTACACCTTCTAACTCATTCACCAAAGAAAATTCAAAGTTCAATCCATTAATCACAAAAATGCAAAGAAATTGCTCAACTGTAACTGGTTTCTTAGTAATACAGTCCGTATAGATAAATTGAAAACTTAACCAACCTCATAAAAAGCTTCAGGGGGCCTTATAAAGTTAACCATTACCCTATCTTGATGGTTTTAGAAATTTATAAACCCAAATTCTTGAAAAAAACATCATTGCAATAAATGTTGTCAATGTTGTCAATGACAACATTGACAACTATTACAACTTTTGTATTTCTTGCTTAAAAATTGGTCAATCAACTCAAGAACTTAAAAAATTGCATATATAGGCTAAGTAATCCTAAAATAGGTCTCCTAAACACTTACTTGTCCAATTTTACCCCTAAATGTATAATTTCCACTTTTTCCATCTCATTGGCCACATGTAACAAATTGACATTGCTTGCAAGGAAAGTAACTAAGGACCTAATAAGACATCCTAATCTAATTCAACACACCCTAGGACCCATCTAGTCCCATTATTCCACTAGTGGTGTGGCTAAGACCATTACAAGAAAAAAAAACATTAGAAGCCCTAGGTTACCATTTAGCCCTACCTAGGTGCTCCGACACTATACTCCCCCACAAAGGAAAGTCATGTCACTCCTGTGGACAAAATGTCTCCAACTCCTCAGATAGAATTGAATACCTCTTTTAATTTGAAGCTATATTGAGTGATATTTTCTCCTTCTTTCATCCTTAGGTCATCAAACCTCCCTCTTAGGATTACTACCTTGGCTCTTAGTACATTAGCATCTCCTCCATGTGCTAGCTTCAATTTATCCCACATTTTCTTTGCAGAGGTGAAGGTTTTGACATCTTCAAACTCAACATCAGAGAGTGAGGAAGCAAGTTATATCATCATGAAATTATGATCATGATCTTCTCTCAATTTCTCAAGAGTCTGAGGTCTTGTAGGCAATACATATTAAGTATCAAGGTGTTGAGTAACATAATTACCAATACCTGATAGGTGGAGTCTTATTCTGCATTTCTGTGATGCAAAGTTGTCTTTATTCAACTTTTGTACATCTCACTTTTTCATCTTTTGATCTTTCACTTGAGCTATTAAACTCCCTTTCTAAGCACACAAGCTCTGATAGAAATTGTTAGAATAACTGAGAGGGGGGGTGAATCAGTGGCCTCAAAATATTCCAATAAATCAACCCAAAAAATTAGTACCACAATATTAAGCATCTAGTTATCTTCAGTCCTACAAGATGTATGCCTTCAAATAAACTTTTCAAATAACTACTGCTCGGAGTTCACTCTTAAACCTTTTTCTTAATGTTTACCGAATAGTAGTCTTTCATTTACCGAAAAAATTAAATTGCTTAGTGTATACTGATCAATCCAGATTATTTATGTGTAATGAAAAATACTAAAGTAATGAATGATAAAAACATTGACACATGGATTTTTAACATGGAAACCATGTTAAGGTAAAAACCACTTGGAACCGGTAACACAAAATTTTCACTCTTCTAAAGTGAGATCGGTGAAGAGCCAACTGTGTTAAAGGTTACAAACACACTGTTAGGTGTGACCTTGTTAGAGGATTTAAATAGAATAGTCTATCACTTGATATTGGGCATCTCTATGCTACTTTCTATGACCAAACCCAGTGTAGTTTGTCAAATGGTATCTGGCATCTCATGCTATCTTCATGATCAAAATTTTTGATACTCCTTGGGATGTATCTCAATATAGAAAGGATTGTTAAGTCCTACTCGGTTAAGAGACTTTCTGAATCAATGGTTAAACTGAAACAGTAAATGATCTGTTCACACATACAACTTATACTTGTAGATTTTGAGATCTATTGTAATCTTATAATACCTTTTTGATCAATGTGTCTTTTCAATACATTTTCTTCACTTTTTTCTTCTTGGTGATTCTATGCTTCTCTGTTTCTTGGTGTCTGCAAAAATCTTTAGCTCTTTCCTTAGCTTGATTGATCAGGACTGTATGAAGTTATTCTTCATCAGTTTCTCTTCAGCATCCTTCTTTCTTATTCACTCCCCTAATTCATAATGAATTAGATTGTCTCTTTATAGATATGATATCACCATTTCCTACTTATTGATTTTCTTGCTCTTGGCGTAATCTGAAATCTTAGCCAATCTTCCTTTAAAGATTAACTCATGTTTTATCTCAAAGAAATCTTCTTTCCAATAGGATAAAACATCTTTAAATCTTTCACTTATCTCTGGCTTTAACTTTTTGATGAAAACAATGTTAACGACCAGTTAAGTCTATGTTTAACTCTGCCAGCTAAGTATTTTGTCAATTATGAACTTCAATTCCTTTTGGTGTTTTAACTCTTTGTTGGATTAGGTCAACACTTCAATTCTCCTCAGGCTTCTCCTTCGGTGTTGTCTATCCATCGGGGTTGTCTTTCTGTCGGATAACACTATAATTTTGGTCGTTGGTAATTCTTGTGATCTCCTCATCAGTAATGATTTTTAGTTTTCTTTCTCATGCATCACTATGACTTTCATCCCGGGTTTCTCTATCCGTCATGTTCCACTAGCTGTTAGTGTTTGTAGTCACTTAGTGAATGCTAGTATTTTATACATTACTGAAAGCATAATCTTAATCTCTATGAATCTCTAAAGTCTTTGACACTTAGTATATAACTGATTAGATTATATCAAGTTGGCATCAAGGACAATACAATCCATTAACTGATTTAATGTCTTGCATTATCTTTCTACATTTTGGTGATCAACTTAACATCTTCAAACATTTAATCAGATACATGTCATCAGTAATTTGTAGGTAAATCAGAACATATAACCTCCTATATGCTAAAAATGTAACAATCCAAGGCATATAGAAAAGTTTTGTAGGTACAATAGAATGGATGACATAAGAGTACCACCACCTATGGATACAACAAATAATGAAAGTGATAATGTAAGAGTCTTGCAGAATACAAAAGTGAATTTGCTAGTTGTTTCAAGAAAGTAGAAGATAATAGAAGAAATAAGGTATGGAAGTTAAAGGAATCAAGTGAATAAAATGTTCAGGGAGAGACAATAGATGCTACTATGCCTTTTCCTGATGCTAACATTGCTACATCAACCTAAATGACCAAGCATGGCCTTAGGGGGAGCATTAGATGAGGACACCAGATTACATCCAACCCCTGATTTTGAGGAGTAAGCTCATGCAAGGTTAGTTATAGTGTATTCATACATTATGGAACCTATATCTATGATTGCAACATCTAAAGATTCATATTTTGCAATCGCAAGACTTGTAATTTACTAGACATTGTGCAAAGTTGAGTTTATTGAGTAAAGTGCATTTTCTCACTTAGAGATGAATAAAAGACATCAAAGTCACTTATTTCTTCATCATTTGAAGATAAGTGACCAAGGAGGGCACATTTTAGAGCATATCAAACTACAAAGCAACCACATTGTGTGATTGATCAAAGTGGAAGTTTGAAATTCAACATGTTTAAGGTATTTAGACTATCTAATCAAGTAGAAGTTATGGATGTACCATTGATTTATGATGTTATGGATAGATATAGATATAAAGTCAATAAAAATCCCTTTAATTATTGTGAGGATGACCCTGAAGGATATTTTTCCCAAACACCATATGATGTCCTGCATGTAGAAGATATTAGGGCATACATACATTACAAATATAAGACATTGGGAGACTTAGAGATTTTAACAGAAATGAAGGACATGATTGGACTATATGGTAAAATGAAGGATGATTTCAAACACCTAGATAAATTGAGCATTATGAAAATTACAGACATGTATGCATTCAATGAGGAAGAATGGTTTAAAATAATACTTAGCAGAATTCATGACATTCATTTGGATAGGGGAGAAAACTATAAATATTTGTAGTCATTTGATTCATGACATATCCTGGCTAGACAAAACTGGAGTTATCCCTATAGCAGAAAAGAATACATAGAAACAAGTTGAAACCCAAATACACTCTAAATGGGAAAGGCAAGCAATGACAGTGAATGACATTTTCTAGTAGGCAGTAAGACTAGTTGCAATGATGCTTTGATATAAGATTAACTACAACATTAGACCTAATTCAGTCTTAGTAGGAGTTATTATGATGGCTTATAGTATGGTAAAGGAAAACACAAAATTCAATCTATGCGAGGTTCTGGCACAAGATTTTTTAAATAATGTGAAGATAATCAAGGAGGAAAAATCTAAGGTTTTTAGATTTGGATCACTTCTAGTTGACATGTATATCCATATTGAGCATAAGTTCCCTGGAATTCACCCTAGAGCATGGATGGAAAGCATACCCACTAGTATTAAGATATCGAGTTACATATGAAAAAACAACACATGGGTGGATGGAGAACTATCTGGGATGATCAAAATTCTATAGAGGCAAATGAGGGAAAGAGTCATAATTCCTAAAGAGTTGGTTGAGAGATACAAGGATACAATCTGTTGCACAACTGAAACTTATTGTGTATGTTTTTAGGTAGTTGTACCAAGGAGGAAATGGTGTTACCCTATGGGCTATGGAGTCAGTTCAAAAGTTCTAGTTATGCAAGTAGAACTTGTTTTGGAATCTCAAGTTCATACATCTGAGGAGAGATGGGGCACATATGAAGAGAAATCAGCTAAAGTTAGGGAATAACACTATATAGGTATAAGGAAGAGAAATAATCCTTAACCATTAAGAATCCTTCACCAAAGATTCCTATTTAAATTGGGAATTATACAAATGTATGTCTACCTCTCGACAAGCTTTGATTGAAGAAATCAATGCTTTCAATCCCTCTTAACACCTCTGTAACTCTCTGTGATCCCTAGCCATGAAAATATAGCTCACCTAGGGAATCACATTAAAAATATCTCTCTTTCTTTCTAGGACCCCTCCTTCACTATAAAATATGTACAAAGAGTCATCTTTCTAATTCCAAAGGCCCACAAAGATTCCATGGTGGAAAGAGAACTTATGACCCCATTTTGTGAAACTGCCTAGTTCAGACCAGTGCTAGTGCAAAATAGAAAAATATTTACAGAAACAAGGAAATATGCACAAAAAAAACCAAAAACCTATAGAATCAATAATTTATACCTTCTAACTCATGCATCAAAGAAAATGCATATTTCAATCCATTAATCACTAAAATGTAATGAAATTGCTAAACTGTAACTGGTTTCTCCGTAATACAGTCTGTATAGATAAATTAAAAACTTAACCAACCTCATAAAAAGGTTGAGGGAGGAATTATATAGTTGAACATGAACCTATCTTAATAGTTTCAGATAGTTAGAAACCAAATGCTCGAAAAAGACATCATTGCAAGAAATATTGTCAATGACAACATTGACAACTTTTACAACTTTTGTGTTTCTTGCTTAAAACTTGGTCAATCAACTCAAGAACTTAAAAAATTTAATATCTAGCCTAAGTAAACCTAAAATGGGTCTCCTAAACACTTCCTTGTCCAATTTTACCCCTAAATGCATAATTTCCACTTTTGCCATCACATTGCCAACATGTAACAAATTGACAACTGTGGACATTGCTTGCAAGGAAAGTAACTATGGACCTAATAAGACCTCCTAATCTAACGCAACACACCCTAGGACCTATCTAGTCCCATTATTTGACTAGTGGTGTTGCTAAGAAAACTACAATCCAAAAACACATTAGAAGCCCTAGGTTACCATTTAGCCCTACCAAGGTGCTCCTATACCATACTCCCCCACAAAGGAAAGTCATGTCACTCCTATGGAAAAAATGTCTTCAGAGATGCCCACCTTATTAAATTCTATAGCTGTAATCCATGATGCTTCTGATTCAGGCCTAGTCTTCCACTTGATGAGGTGCTCGATGTACACGTTGTGCCTTGTAGTCATCTTGACTCTTGAATCTAGAACCTTGCCTGCTTCCAGTTATGGCTTGGGAAGTAATAGAGTAGATTTAACATCACCACTGACCCCTTGAATTCTTTGACCTATCTTAGCTATGGGAACTATGAATTTAATCAAGTCTTGGACATTAAAAATAGAAGATATGCTTAAATCTGAAGGTAAGTTTATTTTGTATGCATTAGCCCCATATTTGGCTATGATCTTGCAAGGTCCCACCCTCTTCATCTGAAGTTTAGTAGGCATACCTTTCTAAAATCTAGATTTTTTCAAGTGAACCATCACATAATCACCCACCTCAAAATGAATATCTCTCCTCTTTTCATCCACTTTGGCCTTCAAATTTTTTGTATTGTCTTTTATTGTCTTCTTAACTTGATCTTGGATCTCCTTCATGGTTAGAGTGAAGTCCTCAGCATGACCACTCCTATACTCCATGCCTCCAAGATCCCTAAGCTCTCACACACCCCTTGGGTGCATCCCATAAACCACCTCAAATGGGCTTTTCCCTATTCTCCTATTCTTGCTATCATTGTATGCATACTCTTCTTGGGGAATGACCACATCCCATGTATGTCCATACTCTTTAGTTAGGCACCTAAATAGGTTACCCAACACTCTATTGACCACCTCAGTTTGGCCATCTGTCTGAGGATGGTAAGCTAAACCAAATGAGAGATTAGTACCCAATCTATTCCACAATGTTTTCCAAAAATGGCTCATGAATTTCACGTCCCTATTTGATATAATAATTAGGTAAAAACCATGAATTCTCACAATCTCCTTAAATAACATATATTCTATATGGCTAGCATCATGAGTAGTCATGTAGGGTATAAAATGACCCATTTTACTAAATCTATCTACCACCATATAGATGTTTTCATATCCTTGTTTTTTCTTGGGTAGACCCACTATGAAGTCCATGCTTTCACACTCCCATGGCCAATTTGGGACTAGTAAAGGTTGATATAAATGTGCATTACTCATTCCTCCTTTGGCTTTCATGCATAGTACACATTGCTCAACATGCCTAGTCATATCCCTTATCAATTTTGGCCAATGGTAAAACCTTTGTACTAGTTCCAAGGTTTTTTTTATACCAAAATCACCACTCAAGCTCCCATTATGTTTCTCCTGTATGAGGTTCTCTCTAATTGAACTCCTTGGCACACACAACTAATTACCCTTAAATAATAGTCCATTTTGCAAAGTCAAATCAGAAAAATTGCTATGGAAATGATTCTAAAAATTAGTACACACCTTGTACCCTTCACCAAAGTCCTCATCTTCCTTGTAGAGATATCTGAAACTCTCTATGCCAATGCTATTCAATTGAACTCCTTGAATTTTCAACAGTCTTCTACTTAGTGCATATACAACCTTTTTTAATTTCCCCTTCTTGTGTTTAATTGTAAATGTGAATGCTTGGAGGCATTGGTTGTAAATAAACACAACAAATTCCTTGGGTAACAGGTAATGCCTCCACTTCCTAAGGGAATGATCTAAGGCATACAATTCATTGTCATAAGAAGATTATTTCTTCTTGGCTTGATTCAATTTTTCACTAAAGAATTCTACTGGCCTACCTTCTTGGCCTAAGACACCCCCTACTACCATCCCACTTGCATCACACTAAATGGTAAACAAATTTTCAAAACTAGCCAACTTTAGGATAGGTTGTGTGGCTATTTGCTTCTTCAACATTTCAAAGGATTTCTTAGCTTCTAAGGTCCACCTAAACTTGGTTTTTACCCAACCCTTAATGGTATCTAACAATGGTGCACCAATACCACTAAAATTCCTAAAAATATTCCTATGAAACTGCGCTAACCCATGGAAAATTCTTACCTCAATTGTTGTGGTTGGTGGTGGCTAGTTTAGGATAGCTATAACTTTGTCTTGATCCATCTTCAAGGACCCCTTGGACACTACAAAGCCCAAGTACTGATGTAAGTGTTCCAATGGGTTTTCTTCCATAATCCAATAAAAAGATATTCTCTATCTTCTTCAAGGATCCTAATCTCCTCTAGGTCCTTATTAGGCTTAGATCATTAACTAAGTCCTAATCTTACTCTTCTCTAAGATTCTCCACTTGTGCTTCACCCTTTGAAAGATTAACACCCTATGATTACTCCACTTCTCCTACTCACACTTAGAAGAGTCTAAATGCCAATTTTCACTCTTACATTCTTAATCCATTTATAGGGGTGTCCATCAACATGTAGAAATAACATTTGATTAGTTTGGGATCCATCTTGAGGGGTCTCTTCACTCTTTGCAATCGAGTTCACACTTTTGGCTTAAGGAGGCCTAATTCCTTAAAACCCTATCCAGGGTGTTTTTCCCAATTAACTTCAAACTTTCCCAACTAGCTTGAAAATATAAGACCATATCCAGAAACCCTTTATCACCTTACAAGACATTTTTAAGGTTTTAAGTTCAGTAGCCCTCTGTACATAGGGTTCCTACAAACTAGGTCTTATAGGGCTAATAGGCCTAAAAACTAGGATAGTCTGCAACACTATACTAAACTTGTCCAAAACTTGTCTGCATTGATTGGTATGAGCTTGACCAACTTAGTATGTCAAGGTAACACAAAAAAATAACTTATCATGTACTTAGACCATACAGATCTATCTTCCCCTGGTCATGGAAACTCACTATTTCTCCACCAAACCACTAACCGGACAGTGCATGCTCGCCTAGGGCTTGGTCTTAAAAATAGCTACTTCTCCTTCCCTCCCTCATAACTCTACAAATATTTACACTAATGACTCTCCTATCATTTCCATCTATCCTTGGATGTTTACCATGGTTAGATTTCATGGGGAAGCCATATTTAGACTGACTGGTCAGGACAGGACCAGTGGACTACCTAAAACACAAAAAAAATTAAAATAGACCTTAAACTACCTCAAAAAAAATTTGTCACTGAGTGGGAAACATTCCAAACACTCCTAATAACACAAAACAAACATTAATTTGAAGCTTTTAATCCATAATTTATGACTGTCACAAGGAAATGCTCAGGATTTCTGGAAATGCCAAATTGCAGACTTTATTACTCTTCTCCAAATGTTACAATGAATACCCTTGTTGCATGATTCAAGTCTCTCATATGCTAGATGCCTTCCTCCACCATTTTAGGGCCTTATTGGTTAATTCCCCACTCCTAGAAACAAGGAGAATCTGATGTAACCATATTGCATGCAACATTTGCAATTATTGCAAATGTTGTCATGACAACAAAATAGCAACTTTTGGCATCTTTTAAATTATGTCTCCTTCCTACATTTTAGCACCTCTATCCTCTCTATTTTGAGGATCCAAGAGCATTAAAGACCCCATGGCATCTCTATGTCCTCATTTATGAGATTAGGACACATTCAAGACTCTAACCCATCAACTAACAACTAAGCCTAAGAATTTGAAAACTATAAACAATGGATATTGATGTGACCTTAGTCCTAATGACTAACTCACTTAGCCTACATAGCAAAGACGTCCTAAGGTCAAAATAAAACTAACCTATCTTGACTTGGCTAATTTCAAGTACAAGCCAAAATGAACAAACATGGAGGCTAGCCTAGGTGCTCCTGCACCATCCTCCCCAAAACAAAAAGATCAATCCACCCTTGGATTGATGGTGCTTGAATCAATATCTAGCTTCTTGAACTCTGATTCTTTGACCCATATTGTATCCACATTTGTTTGATCATGTATTTTGATCAAGTGCTCTTTATATTATTTTGTTCTAGTCCTCTTTTAGATTCTTGTATCCAGTATGTTTTTAGCTCCTTTGACTGTATCAGATGGTAATTGTAACTCCTCCACATCTCTGATGACTTCTTGAAGAATCTACTCCAAGTCTTGCTTTGGTCCTTTGTAATGGGCTAAATCTGCAATGTTAAAGATAGGTGACAGTCCACTATCTTCTGAGAGTTCTACTTTGAAAGCATTATCACCTTACTTATCCAAGATAGGACAAGGGCAACTGGTGAGGGACTCCCTTCTCCAATATTTATTTATTGAGATGTACCATTACCATGTCACCCACATTAAACTCAATTCTCCTCCTACTTTCATCAACCTTTGCCTTATGTTTCAAGGTGTTCTTTGTCAAGGTTTTCTGGATTGTATCATGAATCTCTTGCATGGCTTGAGCAAAACCATCTACATATCCACTTTCTTTCACTCCATCCTTCAAGTCTCTCAACTCATAGACTCCTCTAGGATGTAATCCTTACACTAGCTCAAAGGGGCTCTTCCCTGTTGACCTATTGATGGTGTCATTATAGGCATACTCAGCCTGTCCAATCGATTGATCCCATTGTTGTCCATACTCCTTTGTCAATCATCTTAGTAGATTCCCAAGGCTTCTATTCACCACTTCAGTCTATCCATCAATTTGAGGATGGTAGGTAGATCCAAAGGATAAATTAGTGCCTAATCTTTGCCAAAGAGTCTTCCAAAAATGACTCATAAATTTGGTGTCTCTATCAGACACAATGCTCTGAGGTAACCCATGGATTCTTACTATCTCTTTGAAGGATAGAGATGCTATTTGGATGGCATCATTAATTGTCTTGCATGGCACAAAGTGAGCCATTTTTCTAAACCTATCCACAACTATATACACACTATCCATACCTTATTTTGTTTTGGGTAACCCAACTACAACATCCATGCTTAAGCAATCCCATGGTCTAGTGGGAATAGGTAGGGGCTGATAAAGGCCTGCATTTGATGAAGTACCCTTGGCTCTTTGACACATAATACAACTCTCTACATACCTCTTGACATCAATATTCATCCTCGGCCAATAGTAGAACCTTTGAACTAGTTCTTGTGTCTTTGTGATCCTAAAGTGACCACTCAATGCACCATTATGCTTCTCTTGAATCATGTTCTCCC
>MU223655.1:2934015-2945789 GCA_018584345.1 Thuja plicata
CCTTATCTAGTGATAGCCACTTTTTAAATCTATCTTGGTGAAGTACCTTGCACCTCCTAAACAATCCATCAAGTCTTCTATCCTAGGGATAGGGAGCCTATATCTAATAGTGATCCTATTTATGGCTTTGGAGTTAGTACACAATCTCCAAGTACCTCCTTTCTTATGGGCTAGGACTGTGGGTACAACACAAGGAATAATACTCTTCCTTATAAGACCTTGTTCTAGTAAATCTTGAATTTGCCTAGCTATTTCCTCATTTTGTTGAGGTGTCATCTTGTAGGCTTCCTTATTGGGTAGGGTAGCTCCAAGAATAAGGTCAATTTTATGGCTTATGGGTCTTATAGGGGGTAAGTTTTATGGCTATCCATCACTTACAATGCCTTCATACTTCTGCAGCATTTCTTGTATCTCTTGTGGCAGCTCTGTCCTCTTCACTATTTTGTCTTCTTCTTCCTTAGGCTTCAACACTAGAGAAAAACCAACTCCTTCTCCTTCTTCCATGGCCTCCAAGAACTCTTCCTCACTCACCATTAATACATTTGGACCATCTATCTTCACTTCTACATCCTCTAACAATGACTGCATTTTGAAAGTCATGTTATCCTTCTTCATAGGAGTTCTTCACTCCATCATGGATAGCTTGGCAGTCAAATTTCCATGGCCTTCCTAGTAGAAAGTGACATGCATCCATGGGAATTACATCACATAGTACCTTTTCCTTATATCTCCCTATAGAGAACTTTACCCATGCTTTCTCATTCACTAAGACATGTTGTCCCATATTGAGCCAAGTTACCTTGTAGGGATGAGTATGAGGTATTCTTGTCATACCTAACTTGATGACTACTTCCTCTAATACAATATTATCAGTAGACCCTGATTCTATGATAACCCTACATACTTGACCCTTCACCTTACATTTTATTCTAAACAAAGACCACCTTTGGTTTGACTCCTCCTTGATTGGATCCTTGATCAATGTTCTCCTCATCATGAGGTTCTCACCTTCCTCTAAGTTTAATGGCACCTCAAGGTGTTTATCAACTGCACTTGTGTCTTCTTGGACCAGATTAGTCCTCTTGTTACCTCCTTTAGAAGTACCACTCTTCTCTGGACACCTAGGCAGGGTGTCCCATTTGGTTACAATGGTAACATTTCATATTGGCAAAGTAGTTGCCTCTTCCTTGTCCACAAATTCTACCTCTGAAATTGGAGTTCCTTCCTCTACCACCTCTACTAAAACTTTCTTCTTTTTTCTCATTGTATTTAACTTCTCCTTGTGTCCTTGATTCTAAACTCCTTCCACCATATCCACCTCTTTTTCCTCTACCTCTTCCTTTAGAACTTTATTCTTGCTTCCTCTTCCCTTTTTATTCTATCTTCAAGGCCATTTGATAGCATTGGCAGATGGTTTTGAAGTTCACTAGAGTCATGTCTTCTTGAATAGAGTTAAATGGTCTATTCATATACCTAGCTAGCTTGATGCTTTCATCTTCAACCACTTGTGACCGTAGGCACAAATTTTGGAACTCTTCAGTGTAGTCTTGGACATCTAAGTATTTTTGTCTGAGATTATGTCTTCTCCTATGTAGCTACACTTCATAATCATCAGGAAAATAGGTCTACTTCATCTTAGTCACCATGCCCTTCCATGTGGCTATAGGACTCTTTCCTTCCTTTTCTCTTTCATTTTGAACAAACTTCCACCATGTGAGAGTTGAACCTCTCAATCTTGACTTGGCCACATTCACTTTTTCAGCCTCTGTGATACCATCACATTCAAAATGGTTCTCTATGCTTTCTATCCAATCTACTAATGAATCTGTAACCATTTGTCCACTAAATAGTGGCACACCCTCCAAAGCTTTACCACTCAAATCATTCAATGCCTTGAAGAAGGGTTCTTGGTCACTGACAGGGTCAGGGGTTGGAGCTTCTTCTTCTATATCCACTCCTTTGTCCCTTTCTTCTTCTTCTTCTTCTTCTTCTTCTTCTTCTTCTTCTTCTTCTTCTTCTTCTTCTTCTTCTTCTTCTTCTTCTTCTTCTTCTTCTTTTTTCTAGTCAATCTTATCCTTCATCTTCTGAGCTTTGTCTTGGACTTCTCCCAAGAGTTGCTCCATTTGAGACAATATTTCTCTTAATGAATTGTTGTCTTCTTCTTGTTCTTCCACCTTTTCATCTAGCTCAGCATCAGTCACCATGACTTTGTCTTTTTTTGATCCTCCAGGTTTATTCTCTCCCACTGATTCAGTAGGCTAACACATCCACCACAAGATTGATCTTTAATCAAGCTCTGATACCAATATGATGTAAGTGTTTCAATGGGTTTTCTTGCACAATCTACTAAGAAGATCTTATCTATATTCTTTAAGAATCCTAATATCCTCTAGGTCCTTATTAGGCTTATATCATTAACTAAGTCCTAATCTTACTCTTCTCTAAGAGTCTCCACTTTTTCTTCACCCTTTGAAAGACTAACACCCTATGATTACTTCACTTCTCCACTTCTCCTACTCACACTTAGAAGAGTTTAAATGCCAATTTTCACTCTAAAATTATTAATCCACTTATAGGGGTGTCCATAAACATGTACACATCACACTTGATCCATTTGGAATCCATCTTGAGGGGTCTCTTCACTCTTTGAAATCGAGTTCACACTTTTGGCTTAAGGAGGCCTAATTCCTTGTAGCCCTATTTAGGATGTTTTTCCCAATTAACTTCAAACTTTTCCAAATAACTTGAAAATATAAGACCATATCTAGATACCCTTTATCACCTTATAAGACATTTTTAATTTTTTAAGTTCATTATCCCTCCATACATAGGGTTCCTACAAACTAGGTCTTATAAGGCTAATAGGCCTAAAAACTAGGACAGTCTGCAACACTATGCTAAACTTGTCCAAAAATTATCTCCAATGATTGGTACAAGCTTGACCAACTCAGTATGTCAAGGTAACACAAAACCCTAACTTATCATGTACTTAGACCATACATATCTATCTTCCCCTGCTCATGGAAACTTACTGTTTCTCCACCAAACCACTAACCAGACAATGCATGCTCGCCTAGGGCTTGGTCTTAAAAATAGCTACTTGTCTTTCCCTACCTCCTAACTCTACAAATATGTACACTAATGACTCCCCTATCATTTACATATATCCTTGGAGGTTTCCCATTGTTAGATTTCATGGGGGAGCCATAATTAGACTAATTGGTCAGGACAAGACTAGTGGACTACCTAAAACACAAAAGAATTTAAACTAGACCTTAAAATACCTCAAAGAAACTTGG
Organism: Thuja plicata; assembly: GCA_018584345.1. Taxonomy (NCBI): domain Eukaryota; kingdom Viridiplantae; phylum Streptophyta; class Pinopsida; order Cupressales; family Cupressaceae; genus Thuja; species Thuja plicata. Next base: position 2,937,315 of record MU223655.1, read on the forward strand.
TCACTGAATGAGAAGTGTTACAAACACTCCTAAGAAAAAAAAACAAAAATTACTTCCAAGATTTCAATCCATAATGTATGACTGTCACAAGGAAATGCTCGGGATTTCTGGAAATGCCAAATTTAAGACTGTATTACTCTTCTCCAAATGTTACAATGAATACCCTTGTTGCTTGATTCAAGTCTCTCATAAAATATATTCCTTCTTCCACCATTTTAGGGCCTTGTTGATAAATTCCCCACTCCTAGAAACAAGGAGAATATGATGTAACCATATTACGTGCAACATTTGCAATTATTGCAAATGTTGTCATGACAACAAAATAGCAACTTTTGGCATCTTTTCAATTATGCCTCCTTCCTAGATTTTAGGAAATCCATCCTCTCTATTTTGAGGATCCAAGAGCATTAAAGACCCTATGGCATCTCTATGTCCTCATTTATGAGATTAGGACACATTCAAGACTCTAACCCATCAACTAACAACTAAGCTTAAGAATTTGAAAACTACAAACAATGGCTATTGATGTGACCTTAGTCCTAATGACTAACTCACTTAGCCTACATAGAAAAGACCTCCTATGGTGGAAATACAACTAACCTATCTTGACTTGGCTAATGTCAAGTACAAGCCAAAATGAACAAACATGGAGGCTAGCCTAGGTGCTCCTACACCAAGTACACAAGCTCTTTCTTTAAGAACTCACATTTGTCAAGATTGATAGCCAGTTTCTCTTCATGTAACCTCTGCAATATAGTCTCTACATGCTCTATATGCTCCTCTCTTCTTTTTCTAAATATCAGTTGTAGACACCTAAAACTAGGCAAGTGACCTAGAATCATTCAAATATGCAAATCTCAGCTAAATGCTTTAATTTTCATCAAAATGGATCAAAATCAAATCAAGTGGACATTTATCAATCAAATTGGACAAAATAAAATTAAATCAAAGGATTAATTAGTCATGATATCAAATAATCAAATATATGCCTAAAAGGATCAATCAAAATTATAAGACAATTTTAATCACTTAATTATATAGTTTTAATGAAAAAATCAAATTGAACCTATTAATCCCTACATGGATAATTTAATTAATTGATTGAATTAAATAATAATAATAATATCTTTCAACATGAATTTGTGTGACCAATGGGAATTGAGAACACAAAGCACATGGATCACTCCCAATTTTGAATCTCAATCACTCATTTTCAGCTTTAAATCTCAATCACTCAAATTTTTCCTTTTGTCAAAACCTTTGAGACAATCATTTAAATTATCCCCCCATTTGAAACCATATCAAATCCTTTCACTCAACCAAGGCTTAATCATGATCAAGTAACTCTATCCCCTACACTTGGTAATTTTCTATAAATACAAGCCATTTTTAAGCATAATCATATCCTAGAAATTTGAATGCAAAGCATCAAACCTATAGCCATTTTTACAACAAAATTGATAATAATTGAGATTACCATAGCATATTAGTATCATGGAGATCATTTTGATTGCATTTGGATTTAACATTATCATCATTTGAGAGAAATGAGCTAGATTTAGGCATATTTTTTTTATCAATTTCTCATTCTAGGATTGTCACTAGTAGAGATTAAGGTTGGGAGCTTTACTAGCATATTAGTTAGAGAACTATGAGATGACTATTGATTTACTTAAAATTATTTAGGTTAAATTGTTTATATTTTACCATAGAATTGTAGCTAAATAAACTAATCACATGAAGGTGTAATTTACTCACACACATCAGTATATCATCAAGATATACAAGTATAAACTTCCTTGTGAAGTCCTTGAGAAATTCATTCATAAGCCTTATGGATGTGCTTGGAGCGTTTGTTAGACAAAATGGAATCACAAGCCACTCATACAACCCATTTGTGGTCTTGAATTCCATTTTCCATTCATCCCCCTCTTTCACCTTGATTTGGTGATAACCACTTTTCAAATCAAGCTTAGTGAAATACATTGCCCCTCCAAGATAGTCCATAAGATCCTCAATCATAGGTATGGGGAACCTATACCTTATTGTAATTCTTTTTATGGCTCTTGAGTCTATGCAAATTCCTCATTTTCCTCCTTTCTTGGATGCCAACACAACTGGGACTGTACTTGGGCTTATACTATTCTTGATCAAGCCTTGATCCAAGAGTTTTTTCACTTGTCATGCCACTTCCAAATTTTTATCATAGGTAATCTTATAAGTTTCCTTATTAGGCAAAGATGCACTAGGGAAAAAGTCTATGTAATGGCTTATCAGTCTTCTAGGAGGTAAGGTTTCAGGAGTCCCATCACTCACTATATCTTTTTACTTCACAAGTAATTCTTTAATCTCTTATGGTAAGGGTTCCTTGATAGGTTTCTCCTCTTCCTTGGGCTTTATAACAATTTCATATCCTTCATTATCTTCATCCTTAAGATCTCTCACAAACTCCTTTCCACTACACAAAAAAATTCTAGGAGTCTTGGGTTGTGGCTCATCCTCTTCCAACAAAGACTGAATCTTGAAGGTTCTCCCTCCTTTCTTAAATGTTATATAGTTCTCTTTCCCATCATACACTTCTCCATTTTCATATTACCAAGGCCTTCCTAATAGAAAATGGAAAGCATCCATTGGTAAGATGTCACAAAGAAACTTGTCCTTATATCATGCTATTGAAAACTCAACCCATGTTTGTTCATTCACCAATAAACTTTGGCCTTTATTTAGCCATGTCACCTTGTAAGGATTTGCATGGGGTAATTTGGTTAGCTTGAGTTTATCCACTCGCTCCTCTGATATGATGTTATCTATGGAACCAGAATCCAAAATCACCTTACAAACTTTGCCAAGGATCTTGCATGTTATCCTAAAGAAATCCCTCGTATGTTTGGGTTCATCTTTGAGTGGTTGCCTTATCAATACCCTCCTAAACATTAGATTTTCACCCATCTCTGAGTCTAGATGATCAATCTCAAGTTCCTTGACACTTGAAGTGTCCTCATTAGCATAGGACACTCTCTTGTCATGATTTGATGTAGTAGGTTTCTTAGGGCATTTATATGTTGGGTGGCCCAATTGACCACAGTTGTAAGACTTCATACTTGCAAAGTATGAGTTACTTCTACCTGAACCTCTTCCTCTGCTAGGGCCTCCTTGATTACCCCTACCTATGGTATAACCCCCTCTTGGATTAGTTTCATTTCTAATATTAGTCAATTTGGTTTCACCTTGGTTTCTTTTCTCACTACCTCTGCCTTGATAATCTCCTCTTTGACCTCATTGGTCTCTTCCTCTACCTCTATTTTTGAAGTTAGAGTCACCTTTATTTCTATTCTTTTCCTCCACCTTTAGAGCTAATTGATGACACCTTTGAACTATGGTTGGTGTCCATAGACTAATCTCTTCTTGGATGTTCCATTTAAATCCACCAAAGTACCTTGCTACCTTGATTGATTCTTCTTCTTGTTTCTTGGATCTAAGACAATCTTTGAAACTCCTTTGTATAAGAGGCCACATCCATGTCTTTTTGTTTCAGATTTTGCCTTTTCCTATGGAGTTGAATCTCATATTCCTCTGGCAGATAGTTTTCTTTCAGCTTGGTCATCATGGTGTTCCAATTGGCTATAGTCTACTTTCCCATTCTAATCCTCTCATCTTTAAGATACTTTCACCATGTTAGTGTTGACCCTATGAGTCTTGACTTGGCCATGTTGACCTTCTGTGCCTCTATAACACTTTAACACTCGAAATGGTTTTCCATTCGTTCAATCCAATCTATCACTTTTTTAATGTCCATCTTCCCACTAAAAACTCGTATTCTCTCCAATTACTTCCCTCCTAGGGATTTTATGGCTTTTAGGAAGGGTTCTTCATTCAAGATAGGGTCTAGTTCAGGGATAATGTCTTCCTCAACAATCTTTTTACCCCTATCACTACTTTCAACTTCTCTGTTTCTAGCTGCATTAGAAACTTCTTCTAGCCTTATCTTCATTCCTTCTAAGGCTTATTCAAGGAGTATTTTATTCTCATTTTTCTCATCCACCTCTTTATCTAGCTCTACATTAGTCATTGTGCTTGACTCTCCCATTGATTCACTAGTAGCTGCAAACATACACTATTTTCCCAAGTATTTAACTTGCTCTGATACCAATCTGATGTAACTACAAGTCTTTCTTTATACCCTACCTTCCTCTAGAGTATCCTATTGGAAAATTCTTTGACCTATTAGGTTTCTTGCCTAAACCTAATCCCCAAGGACTCTCTACACAAGATCCTTCTCCTTTCAACTTGTAGAGACCAATCAAGAAATCAAAACACACAACACCTAGCCCATTAGAGATCTTCTTGCACCATCTTCAATAAATGATCCAAAATGATCAAGAACACTTCCACATGGAGAGCTATTCTTCTAGGATGTCAATTGGATCCAATCCAATTCCTACAAACACACTTTGCAATAGAGCCCTAAACGAGTTCCAAGAAACATATAAATTTCACCTAAAATAGGGCTACAAGCAATTAGGCCTAATTAGGCACTTTTTCTCAAATAACATGAAATAACCCTTAACAATATGGAAAATTGATGTAGGAGAATCCTGGGTGTAAGGGAAATCTTGCATCACCCAAAAATATGTGTTTTTCTATTCAATAAGAGCTATTTTGTACAAAGCTGCTATTTTTGGAAACTTACTATTTTTAGTAAGTTGGTCGTTTGAACTCAGAATGTTCTAATTTTCCAGGTGAAGGTTCATCTTAGTCATATAAGAATGCCAGTTGAATTTCATTGCCAGATCATCTGTATTGGCAAAGTTATTAAGGATTTACTATTGAGATTTTAGGGTGCAAAATCTTTGAGCTCAATTTTTAGGACCTTAGAGGCTCCGAATCGAGGTCCAACCCTTGGTTGATTGGAGCTTCGCGAGTCTAGCACTGTAGAACATGATCTCCCCTTTCTAGAAAGTGGTTATAATGGCCAATCGGAGCTACGGTTCAAAAGTTATGGCTTCTGGAAGTTGGGCTACCTAATCTCATGTTTTGTAAATATTTAAAGCCGACCCTTTTGTAATAAAAGTGAAAAATAATTAAATGCTAAGGGTAGTCGGCCTTAATGGCTAGAATTCTAGAACCTTCTCGGGTGGTGGAAATTTCCTATATAAAGAACAACCGTAGTGTTATCTAGGGTAGTTCTGGGTAAATCTGGGTAATAATTTGAGGCTTTGTCCTATAGAATATTGTAAGGGGAATGCCCATGTGGCTTTGCAAATTGTAATTTTGAAAGTTTGTAATTCCACATTTGTGGAGATAATAAGAAGCCCATTTTCTGTTCTTGCAAATTATTGTTGCTTCTCTATTTTTGTTATGTGTTTGTGGCATTAAGGGGAGCACCCTTCATCAAAAACTCACCTTTGATTCCAACACCCTTTATAGAGACCTAATATATTTTCTAGGTCTTGTCCTTCCAAGCTGTCTGTATAATTGCTTCCTATGAACAAGCCTAAAATTAAGGGTTTCATTCAAAATAGAGAATGGTCATCAAAATATTTGTTTCCACCATTAATAATCCTTCACCAAAGCTTCCCATAAATTTGGGACTTCTATACACATGTGTCCACCTCTCTACAAGCTATGATTGAAGCAATCAATACTTTCAATCTCTCTTAACACCTTTGCAACTCTCTGTGATCCCTAGCCATGTAACTCTGTCTTGCCTAGGGTATCCATTAAAAATAGATCTCTTTCCTTCTAGGGCCCCTCCCTCACTAGAAAATATGTACAAGGAGTCATCTTTCTAATTCCAAAGTCCCGCAGAGATTCCATGGTGAAAAGAGAACTTATGACCCCATTTTGTGAAACTAACTGGTTTAGACCAGTGTCAATGCAGAATAGAAAAATATTTACATAAACAAGGAAATATGAAAAAAAACAAAAAAAAAACCAAACACCTAAATAATCAATAATTTACACCTAAATCATTCACCAAAGAGAATGCAGAGTTCAATCCACTAATCACCAAAATGTAAAGAAATTACTTAATTGTAATTAGTTTCTCAGTAATACGGTCCATATAGATAAATTGAAAACTTAACCAACCTCATAAAAAGGTTTAGGGAGGCCTTATATAGTTTTTCATGACCCTATCTTGACGGTTTCAGATATTTATAAACCTAAATGCTTGAAAAATACATCATTGCAAGAAATGTTGTCAATGTTGTGAATGACAACATTGACAACTTTTACAACTTTTGTGTTTCTTGCTTAAAACTTGGTCAATCAACTCAAGAACTTAAAAAATTGAATATCTAGGATAATTAAACCTCAAATAGGTCTCCTAAACACTTCCTTGTCCAATTTTACCCCTAAATGCGTAATTTCAACTTTTGCCATCACATTGGCAACATGTAACAAATTGACAACTTTGGACATTGCTTGTAACAAAAGTAACTAGGGACCTAATAAGACCTCCTAATATAAATAAAAACACCCTAGGAACCATCTAGTCCCATTATTCCACTAGTGGTGTTGCTAAGACCACTACAAGCCAAAAACACATTAAAAGCTCTAGGTTACCATTTAGACCTACCTATGTGTTGCTGCACCACCAAATAGCCCTAAGAAGCAAAAGGTCGAAGTACAAACATGGAAGAAAGATGAAAAGAAACTAGAAATGGAAAAAAAATATTGAAATCAGACATGAAGATACTATAGAGAACGATTGTAAGACATGGAAACTTGTAAGATAATCCCACATCTACTTGGTAGTTGTACATGTCTTGACGTCCTGAAATTCAGCATTTGTGAGTGAAGAAGAAATCTCCACCATAATAAGGTTATGTTCACGTGTCTCTTTCATCTGATTTACAGTCAAAGTTCCATAATGTAGAATGAATTCATTGTCCAGATAATGTGCAATGTTGTCTCCAATCCCTGATAATTATAGTCTCAATCTACTTTTCCATGTTGAGAAGTTATCCTTCTTCAGCTTAGATGTGTCTCTCTTATACATCTTGTGATCTTTAGCTTAAGTCCTTCAAAAATTTCTTCTAAGCACTATATGCTCTCTTATAAGCACTATATGCTTTGATACCAATTGTTAGAATAACTAAGAGGGGGGGTGAATCAGTTAGAATGAGTCTCCTCACAAATTATCCTACAGTCCCAAATTTCTCCAGATGTATACCAAAATAAATTTAAATATAAAACTGAGCTCTGTGAAAATGTATTCTATAATATCAAATTATCATCAATAGTTCTTACCGAATATTAGTAAATTAATAATGTGATTACCGATCTAGGTAAATAAAGTAATGTGTAAAGTAAAATAACAATACACAACATTCATTCACATTAACACATAGATTTCTAACGTGGAAACCCTGCTAGGGGAAAAACCACCTGGGACTAGTAACCCAAAATAATTTCACTCATCTGAAGTGAGTTTGGTGAAGATCCAACCCTCTTAAAGGTTACAATGCACACTATTAAATGTGACCTTTTTAGAGGATATAAAACTAATAGTTCTCTCTTAACCATGCATTCACTATCGGGTCAACAAGAAAAAACTCAAAATTCTTTGAATGTTATAATAAAGACTTCACTTTCCTACTTGGTTAAGAGATTTGTCTATAACAATGGTTAAACTGATATAGTAATGATCTGATTCAAACATAACTCTAATTTATAAATATTAAGATGTATGCTAAGTACATAATACCTCTAATCAATTTTTACTTCTTTAGTTCATCTCATACTTCATACTTGTTATGCTCGGTAATCCTCTTTCCTCTATCGCTCAACTATTTCTGTAGAAAATGCTTGGTTCTATCTTTAATCATTTTGATCAATCATCCATAAACCCACATGTATGCGCTTAATGTTTAGTTTCATTATATTGATAACGATTCTCTTGTCTCTTATATAGACATCATAGCTCATTTAAATTTCATCCTTTAGATCTTACCACTTAATCTCCATCATTCAGTTTCCTGCTTGATCCTTCCTCGACAGTTGTGTTAAAAATATGTTTCAATCTTTATCGTCCTATATTCCTTGAATTTTCAAAACCATTTGATCCAATAACAATCTTTATCTTTTATCTCGAAATCATCAACTGCCACTCAACATCCAAGTTGACCTCAATTTGAATTAATTTCTCAGTCTTAGTATTAACCATGTTGTGTCGGAAATCCCTAGCTTGGTTATCACTGTGCTCGGTATACATTGTGTTTTACTTGATTATTATTGTTTCTCAGTGTATACAAAAATATTCATTTACCGACTGCATAAACATTTTTTTATTCTAAATCTTCAATTCACAACAAATGTTTTCCACCATAATAATACTCATATAAGTTGACATCAATGACAATTCATTAACTGATAATGTTTATCATCACTTCTGCAACCTGGTTGAATATCAAAAAATGACTTTAAACATATTATCAGTTGTAGTTCATCAATATATATATATATATATAT
>MU223655.1:2947733-2972698 GCA_018584345.1 Thuja plicata
TATATATATATATATATATATCGAACACTAAAATCTATGCAATTATGAAGTAATAGGTCACAACATTAATAGTTATATGTACTTATAGTTACTATAATATATAACACTTAGATAGAATAAAATCACATGCCTCAAAATAAATATAACCAATCAAAGAGACCATAACACTCAACTATAAAACATATAGAGAAAATCAAGAGGTCAAACAAGGAAAGTCAAGCCAAACTCTCGACCAAGCATGAAACCTTGAAATACAACATCACAAATATCAAGTGAGAATCATCCTAAGATCATCAACATAATACCACAAGACTAGATAGGGAGAACATCTGAGAAAAAGTCACAAGAATACCTAGCCTCGGAAAGGTAGACCTATAAAATATGAAACTTATGGCCATAGGGGAAAGCATTTGTGAGAACGTTGGTACTGTCTTCGCAACAACAAATATCAAATATTTAAGGGCACACTTAGACCTGTGAAGCCGGGTGGAGTCGATTCCTAGTACCTACAAGCCTCCATCAGAAAGAAATTATACATGTGCATATACATATACATTATACATATACACATAAATATATAATAAAGATAATGTAGATAGATGATTGGGATTAAGACATCATGTGAACCTCACTAGGTGAGTAACTACGAGTTTATCCCTATTCATGAAATCACATCATAGATACAAACACATATAGAATCAAGTATATAAATCATGAATTATTTATAAACAAGTGTTAGACCATAATCCACTAGGTTTATTCACATAACCAAATCAAATTTCCAAAGAGATAATCATATCATGAGTACATAAGTATGATATAACAATAATCATGAATAAATATGTCTAACCATAAAAAATCATCATATACAAGGACCTAATCATTAGGAAGACCTGAAAATTATAATCATTGATACAAAGAATCACTTGCATATAAATCACATATATTCGTTAGGTATCCATACTAACACATAAGATCCTAAAATACCATCATCATCAAATGGTGGCCACATGCCAAAGGAACAAAACCATTGATAAGTACATCATTGTCAAACTAGATTAGAAAAGAACAACTTAAACAAGCACCCTAAAAAGATACATTCCAAAAAAGAAGCACTAAGATACCTTCAAAATTACCAAAGGCCCAATAGGGTTAGAGGGGTATTACATCCTCCCCCCCTTAGCTTCAACTTACTCCTAGAATTCAGAAAAGCTAAAATAGAAACACATCACACATTAGATCTTAAATACATTTTAACCAATATCATGGGTATAACTTGGATCCATGCACTATATAGATAATAATCCTAATAACATGGTTAGGCATAAAATATATATCCCAATAAATTTTATTAGCACCAACTAGGATAACTTCAACTTGACCAAACATTAGTATGAAAAGACCTTTCCTTGTAATTAGAATGTAAGAACCAATTTAAATAGTTTGAACCACTCAATTTTCCTTAAAATATATCAAAATGTTAAAAATTTGCTTCTCTTTTTGACACATATAAATCAAAGTTCATACAACATGGTAATACTTGCATCTAACTTAATGATAAATTTGTATCTCAAATGCAACACTGAGTATATCTAAATGTTCATTATAAATAATCATATCAATCCACATCACCGGGATTACACATCACAAAGCTCAAGAGTGGACATGTCTCTCTAGACAAGCTCTCACTGTAGGCTACAATACTAGTCTCATCTATATCTATAATATATAATCAATACCTCACTTAGTGGCTTAATGGTGTCTTGGGACATTCACATGAAGGCCCTCCATACAAGTCCACACGTCATATCCCTTATTTGTGTAAGGTGGTTAGACTCCAAGGAATAGACACCACACATAAAAAACTAGTAGATACTCACTACATATTAGCCTCACATACCCCTATCCTCAAGGGTTCCCTTCATTTTCTTCCTTGTATATACTCACCAAATCTACCTCATGTGTCTTTAGTGATGAATCACAACACAACACAAGACCAACATTTGAAAACACCCCAAAAAGCTAGTTTATCCCCAAAAACTCATAAATAATAGAAAGTGAATTATCAATCTCAACAATAATATAAGAAGAGTCCAATATGTTTCAACAATAAATTACGCACAAGATAAATTTCACAAGTCATGGGCTAAACTATCACAGGAAAAGATGAAAAAATTGCTAGTCTACACAAACAAAGATGAAAATCACTATAAATTTCACACGACATCATTGTGTAACTATATCTATCCACCTCATGAAGAAGGAGGGAACAATGTCTAGCTACCAGAATAGCCCCTCATATGGCTGGGACTTGGAAACACTACCCACATAGAATGGGAGGTCCACCTTGGTAACACCCCCTCCATCAGGTGGTCTAGAATAAGCAAACCAACACACCCGACATGATCATACACCAAGTGGAGAAGGCACATTCTGGTTGTATGTCAGATGGAAGTGTTCCTCATAGAGTAGTCACCCGCAAGACACACCATACATATCGATGTCTCTCATAGATCACCATCGTAGCCAGAGGTAGACATGGATAGGGCCCATCCATAAGCCTACCACGTCTATACAACCAAGCATCCATGGGTTCCCCTTTACAACTATGAAAGCATTACCAATTACATATATTGTTCCTTCACGTAACTATGTACATGGAATTGTGTTATTGATCTTAACTCACTACCATCAACAACATGACATCATCACCTCACACTATGTCATAACATCAATGAGGTGTGGCATCGTATTCATTTCATCATGTCAGAACATGTGCAAATATGGTATCCATAACATCATGGGATAAAAGAAATATCCCTCCCCATGTTAAACCACATAGAAATGTACATATCCACATATCATATATATTCTCATAGAGGCTCATATAAAAAAATGGTATTGTGCTCAAGAACTCTGGGTATTGGGATAAATAGTTATGAACCACATGTATGGGTCCATCATAAGGGGAAGCATTGATTAATATCTTACATCATGGAGTGGATGCTAAGGTCACTTCACACTGCCATTATACATATATCAGATAGCTACCTGAGGAAATGGTGATGTTACTACCCCTCCACATACTGACTTACCAACACCCATGGCTAGAGACTTAGTAGGGTAAAAAATAAGCAAGAAAAACATGAGTGATATGGTTCTCGCATACATTTATTAAAAACATAACTTTTATGGATGAGCATTTGTATTGCACTGCTGCATGACACTAAAATAATTATTGGTTATACACAACACCCAACATAAGCACTCGCACTGGTTTTATCACATTTACAATGGAGTACATAATAACATCATATATTATCCGTATGTTCCAATTTTCTCTTTTCATAATTCACATTGGTTCTACATGGTACAAAATACCAATAAAATACTTAATCAAATTCCACCTCCTTATGGGCACATGCCAATATCCAATATACACATATCAATCTTAGCCTATAACATCTATCTGTAAGATGAATCAAACTTATATAAAATAAGGCACAAAGAACAATGATATACTATGTTGTCATTTTATTTCTTCAAGAATCATTGAACTAGCACAATATTTTTCTAATTAAGGAAAGAAAACAATAAACTTGTACTACAGACATTTATTAGTCACATAAGACATTCACAACTAATCATTATATACCACTATGGACATGCACTCTTCACCCAATCAAGGACACCAAGAGTGGACCAAGTATTATCTTTTCAAATAAATAAATTAGCTAGGTACTTCCATTACACATGAGAAATCCATCCAAGAAAGACGCATCAAAACATATAAACATTTTCATGACACTAATATTTACTAACATAATTATTTCAATACCCATAAGGAAATACATTGAAGTAAATTAATAAGGGTTATACAAATATTTTTCAACTAAGGTCTCAGTTGTCTAATATTGCAATTTGGGGATGATAATCACATCATTACTATACTTACGATAACATTCATATTTCATCTAAATATACCTATTCCCCAGGTCAAGAACAAATTTTTTTTCAAGAAAATAGTACATCAACCCTAGCTCTTTGTTCAATAATTGTACCAAAAGAGCACATATTCCTTTTATTATAAAATCTCTTAATTTCATCAATATGGTTAACCCCTACATAGGCCTCCAATCAAAATTACAGCTTGGGGACTTAGGTCCTTTACCCAATAATTTCAAAATCAAGAAATTAAATCATATATTTACATTACATAGCTAACATCATTTGATGGTCATTCATCTAGAAGAGAGAATAGATATGTATTTTAATTTGTTGTGATTATTACCAAATAACCCTAATACAATTGATTTGAACATTCATGTGTTTGAAAAAAATAAACAATCATACATCATGTCACATTATCAATTGAATATAAAGCTCAAGAAAAATACACGCAGTGTTAATTTAGCAAATGTTACCAAACTATTCATAATTCTTCAACAAAAACATGGCCAAGAGGATTACCCAGGAATTCCAGTATTGCAGCCTATTTAATAAGTTCCTAAATTCCCCTTCCGTACAAAGATTTGGTTGTTAATTCTTTACTAAAATAGGGAAAAGGAAATATATATGAAATATTTCAACCCTTACAATAGCCTACAATAGATATTTAGTAACTTCATCATTTCGACTCTATAAGAATGAGTACTACCACGATAATATCTTATTCCTTTTTATAAATGCAAGCAATTCAATTCCAACTTATAAAATCTCATTAACTAGAATAATTGATCAGACATAACAATTATAATGTAAATTTAGCATTTACAGGAAAAGAGACTATTAAGCCTTTTCAAATCAATCAAGTAACCTAAAATCACTATAAAAATTAATCATGATGACAAGTTTTTGAGGTGGGATAAGGAGGTAAGTTTAACTATTATAAAAACTTAAGGTACACAACAACTTATCATAATACTTTGAGGCTTTCCAAGCGTATAGAAAGAAGGTGACATTAACTATGATGAATTCATTAACATTTTTTTAATAGAGAGATATCCATTATCTATGAAAGTAATCAGGAGACTCATTTATTAATTCTAAAATCTAAAACATAATTAATTGATGTGATAAAAATAAATCATATAAGAAGATGTATACCTTTACAAAAAAATGTAGCGTGAATACCAAGAGCATAGTTCTTGTATCTAGGATCCTATCTTACTAATACAATGATAAAATTAAAATAAAACTATGCAAAACACTGAGCAATAAGTGAGTTATAAGTCCGAGAGTTCATAGTTTAGAAACCTAGGGCTCTGCTACCAGATGTAATACCCCACCAAGGAACCCAAAAGGACAAATCGTATAACCACTAAAGTAGCAAGTAATTTTTTTTTAAACACAGAACATGAAAATAAGGAGGCTTGTCTTGCATTCATTTTCCCTTAATTCTTTGGCTTCTTTTGTGTGACTCTTTCTACAAGGATTAGTTGGAATCAGTGAGTTCCCAGTGTCCTTGACTACATAAAGTGGTATTAGAGAAAGGTTTTTCAACCCAGGGTTTACTTTTGGGGTGGTAGAAGAGAGGATCTTACCTACAATTGCTAAACATTGTGAAGATGATTAGTAGAAATGCTAGAGGTGGAAAAATGAATGTAGATCCAGTTGTCTAGGATTTATTGAGACAAATTTATGCTAGACTGGAAGTAGTGGAAACTTGATAGAGGAGAGGAAAACATATATAATAAGCTAGCGATGAAGACCAAGATGAAAAATGAGAATCAGGCAGGTGAAGGACAGAATAATGAGGCAAAACTTGAGTTGAATCAAGAAGAAAAGAGGTTCATCAAAGCTTTGACTAATGTGAATAAGAGACCCCATTTAAATTGACTTGATTGGATCAAAGAGATAGAAAATTACGATGAACTTGAAGGAACTAGTAAAGAGAAGAAGGTAAAATGTGTTTTTACCATGTTCAAAGTGCATGCATCCTTATGATGCGCCATTTACAAATAGATTGACAAAGAAGGGGTAAAGAAAAGATCAAATCTTTGAAAAAAATTGTGAATAAATTGAAGACTAAGTTTTTATTAAGGATTACCATGTAATTCTATTTTTAAAGTTGTATAACTTGAAGTAGAGATACTTAAGTGTTAACAGTTATACTAAGGAGTTTTACAAGATGAATATTAGATCCGACCATATATATGATAAAGTTGAACAAGTTGTTCACTACCTTATTGGTTTAAGAGTGTGAATACCAGAAGAAATAAATTTGATATAGATTAGGAGTGTGGAAGAAGCTTACAAGATGGATTTGAAGGCTGAAGGAAAATTTAATCAAATCCATGAGTAAAGGATAAGAGTTAGAGGACTAATATTTTAGAGAGATCGATCCAGTACTAATATTACAGTAGGTATATCTTCTCTAAATTAGGGAAGAAATGAGTTAGAAGCTAAGGACGATGATCTATATAGGAGGAGTGTTGGTATAATTGATGAATATCTTGATTGAATAATGATTGGTATAGGTTCGATGATAGAAGATAATTTATTGTGTTGTCATTGATGTGAACTTGGTATTGTATTTTTTGACATTGATCTGTTAGTAATAACGGGGGGGGGGGGGGGGGGGGGNGGAGTGAATCAGTGGCCTCAATATTAATCCTTAAATCAACCCTTTTGAACTTATAACCAAAAATTATTTCTCAAGTTATCTTGTTTCCTACAGGAAGAATGCCTTGAATAACTTATATCAATTTTCTACTTGTCAGATTGGTCTGTTAAACCTTCTTCTTTATGTTTACCGATAAGCATTCATCTATTTACCAAAATACAGTAAATATGTAGAGTATACCAATATATCTAGAATGAATTATGTAAGATACAAAATAGTAAATAAATGAATCATACACACATAACACATGGATTTTAATGTGGAAACCCTGTTAAGGGAAAAACCCACTAGGACCGATACCCCAAATTTTCACTTTTCTGAAGTGAGCCTTGTTACGATCCAACCCTGTTAAAGGTTACAAACACATTGTTAGGTGTGACCCTGTTAGAGGACTTTATAAATAGAGGTTGTCACTTAGTATCAGGCATCTAATTCTACCATCCTTGAATCAACCTCTTTCTTAGACTGTCAATAGGCATCGGGCATATCCAATGCTACTTTCATGAATCAACCTTTTGGGCACCCCTTGAGATGTACCTCAATATATAGAAGACTATTAAGTCCTGCTCGGTTTAGGGACTTGATGCTTCAATGGTTAAACTGAAACACTATGACATGTTCATATTGTAACTTGAATTATAGATTTTAAGATCTACTTAAGTATATTACCTCTCTAACCAATGTATCAATTCAATCCTTGTGCTCCACACTTTCTGCTCTATGATGTTGTGCTCACTATTCAACGGTTGTCTGTAGAATTCCTTAGCTCTCCTTTAGATTGTTTGATTAGCACTACATGAAGTTGTTCTTCATTAGCTTCTCTTCCACATCCTCTTTCTATTCACTCCCCTTAATCCCCTTTTTAAAAATGAATTAAGCTCATCTCTTATATAGACATAATATTCATTATTTCTTGGTTCTTGATTCTTGGCATGATAAACAATCCAGCCAATTTGATTTAAATCATAACTCCTAATTTGTCTCATAGATATCTTCTTGCCAACTATACAAATCAGCTTTAAATCAATTACTTATCTCCGACTTTATCTAGATGAATAAAACAATGATAGGTATATGTTAACTCTATCTTTAGCTTCTTGCCAACTAGGTATTTTGTCATTTTCTGAATTCTTTGTTCTGTCAGTGAATACTTTAGTTAGTGATCAGTGATAACTAACTATTCTGTCAGTGTGACTTTATTTGTCATCAAGATCTCCATCCTTGTCTTTTCCATTGGGAAATACTAAAATTTTGTCCATTGGGTTACTCTGTGTTTTTCTCATCATGCAACACTATAACTCTTCTTGTCAATAATTCTGTGTATTTCTTCATTGGGCAACACTGTGACTTTTTTCTTTTACTCTGATCGTCGGGTGCACTCGGTCAGTGTATTCAGTCACTTAGTGAATACTAGACTTGTATGCATTACTGATTAGCATATCCTTGATTCATGAGTTCTTTGAAGTCTTTAGCAGTATCTCCATGACCATACAGATTATATTAAGTTGACATCAATGACAATACAA
Source organism: Thuja plicata (assembly GCA_018584345.1). Lineage (NCBI taxonomy): Eukaryota > Viridiplantae > Streptophyta > Pinopsida > Cupressales > Cupressaceae > Thuja > Thuja plicata. The sequence continues at coordinate 2,955,885 of MU223655.1, forward strand.
TACATTAACTGATTTAATGCCTTGCATGATCATCTACTTAACATCTTCAAACATTTAAACAGTTACATGTCATGAATCTCTCCCTTTAGCATTGATGGAAACATAATATATTATCATACTACACTATTTCTAATACAATATGAAATATATAGTTTCATCAAGCTTTCCTAATGTAACTATTAAAAATGTCTAAATTTCATTAAGAGGAAGTAGATTTGATTTGATTCTTGTAGGATTTCTATCTGTCTTCAATCCCTTCATTGGATGGATGTAGAATCTTTCTTTCTCTGATTTGATGTGTTCTCCTTCTGTCTCAAACTCTCTCCCTTTGACTATTCTCCTTTCTTTTGATGTTTTCTATTTCACTTGTCAGTAACTCTCCCTTTGTATCATATTTCCATACAATTTCTCTCCCTAAGGATATAATCTCTCCCTATTGGAGTAATGTGATAATGGATAATATCTCTCCCTTTCAAGATGGATGTGATAATATGGATAATCTCTCCCTTTGACAGCAATGCCAAACAAATATCTAACATTAATGTCAAGAAAATTTTTCTCTCCATCCATAATATATTCCTTGAATTTCCCTTATCCATAAGAAATAAAACAATATGCTCTGGTGCTTGGTGGTGATATATACCTATTTGTATATAGTTGTAGCTTTTAAGTTCACCTCTTTTCTTGCATCAATCGTGAATGATATTCTGATAATATGTAGGCTGATGCAACCTTCTAGTCAACTTACTAACTAGTAGGCAATGGTCTGACCCCTAGTCTCTTTCTCAAGTACTCAAATGCATCCTTGGGCAGTGGCTTGGTGAAGATATCATCCAATTGTTCCTTTAATTGCACATACTCAAGTATCACCTCCTTTTCTTGAACTTGTTCTCTCAAATAATGATACTTGATGGCAATATGCTTTGTTTTAGCATGCATGACTAGATTTTTGGAAATGTTAATTGCACTTGTATTATCACAATAGATAATTAATGGTTCTAAAATTTGCATATGCATACCTTCCAGTAACTATTTGATCCATGCAATATTTGAGAAATTTGTAGCAGCAGCAACATACTCTTCTTCTGCAGTAGATTGTGAGATGCATCCTTTTTTCTTGCTGATCCATGTGACAATTCAGTCACCCATGAAGAATGCTCCTCTATTTGTGCTCTTCCGGCCATCAATATTTCCATCCCAATCAGCATTGGTAAAGACCTGAAGTTCAAATTTTCCTTCTCTTCTATACCATAAGCCATATTCCTTGGTATTCTTCAGATATCTTAGGATTCTTTTCACAACAGTCATATGTGACTCTCTGGGATTAGCAGAAAATATAGAAACTATTCCTACTACATGTCCAATATCTAGTCTAGTATGTACAACATACATGGGTTTTCCAATCATTGATCTATACAAAGTTTGATGTACCTCTGTTGACTTGTCTTCCTTTGTCAGTTTGCATCTAGTTTCCATCGGTGTTCCAATCCGTTTGGATTCTTCCATCTTGAATATTTTCAGTACTTCTTTGATGCACTTGGATTGTTTAATGAAAATACCTTTTCCTTGTTGCATGATTTGTAGACCAAGAAAGAAATTGATCTCTCCAAACATCGACATCTCAAATTATTTTCTCATCACATTTGCAAATGATTTGCATATCATATCATTGCCTCTAAATATGATGTCATCAACAAATATCTCAACAATCAAAGTGTTAGCATTAGTATCTTCCTTCAAGTAAAGATTATTGCTTTCACTAGTTCTTACAAATCCAATTCTTATAAGATAGGAATGAAGTCTTTCATACCAAGCTTGGGGTGCTTATTTCAATCCATACAGGGCTTTGTGAAGTCTACATACCATGTCCCTCTTGTCTGGATCAATAAACCCTTCTGGTTGTTCAATGTATACCTCTTCTTCAAGTATTCCATTCAAGAATGCAGACTTGACACCCATTTGATATACCTTGAACCCTTTATATGCAACATAAGCAAGTAATATTCTTACTCCTAGCCTAACAATAGGTGCAATAGTCTCTCCATAGTCAACTCCTTCTTCTTGTGCATGCCCCTTGCATACTAGTCTTGCTTTATTCCTTGTGACTTCTCCATTCTCATTCAGCTTATTCTTGAATATCCATTTTATACCAATGACATTCTTTTAATCTGGCCTTCGTACAAGTGTCCATGTCTTGTTTTTCTCTATTTGTTCAATCTCCTCATTCATAACACTAATCCATTCATCATTATCTAGTGCACCATTGACAGATTTGGGCTCATAATCACAAATAAGACATCTTGTATTTAGAGACTTACTTCTAGTTCTCATACTAGCCCTTTTATCTCCTATGATCTGGTCATGTGGATGGTTCTTTTTGACATATCTTGCAAGTACAGGTATAGCTCTTTGTCTATCATCTTGATCATCATTTCATTGTTCATTCTGTTCTTCATCAATTTGTGCATCATCTTGAGCAATATTCTGATCGTCGGTATTTGCAGCCTGATGCTCGGGTGCAATGATCTGTTTCTCAGGAGCACTATATTTTTGGTAGGGTAGAGTGTCAAGTTCCTCATTGTAAGTGAACTTATTATAGTCCTCTTGATCTTTAGTGCTTTCCTGTTCATTCTTTTCTGCAAATTCATCTATCTTTACATTTGCACTTTCAACAATTTTGTTAGAGGCTTTGTTTAGACATTTATAAGCCTTTCTCTTGCTAGAATACCATAGAACAATTCCTTCATCACTCTTGGAGTCAAGTTGTCCATTTCTATTATCTTTTAAGATATAACATTGACTGCCAAAAATTTTGAAATAACTTACATTGGATGTGTATCTATACCATAGCTCATAAGGTGTCTTTTTGGTGTCTTTCTTCAATTATACTCTATTCAATGTGTAAAAAGTAGTATAGATAGCTTCCCTCTAGAATATTTGGGTGATGCATTTCTCTATCATCAGTGTCCTTGCACAATAAACTATGGATCCATTCCTTCTTTTAGCAATTCCATTATGCTGTGGTGCCCTTGGTGCAGAGATCTATCTTTTAATTCCATGCTCATTACAAAAGTTAGTGAATTCATCTTAAATAAATTCCCCTCCTCTATCTGACCTTAAGAATTTTAGCTCCTTACCACTTTACTTCTCAACCATTGCTTTTTATTATTTAAACATCTTACATGCTTCTGATTTATCTTTTAGAAACATGACTGTCATCATTCTAGAGTAATCATCAACAAAGAGAATAAAATATTTATCTCCATAATAACTCTTTTTCCTCATAGGTCCACATAAATTAGTATGGACTAATTCTAGAATTGCATCAGATATATGGGTTTTGCTTTTAAAACTAGACTTTATCATTTTACCTTTTTGACAATTTTTACACATGATATTGTCCGGCTTGGTCATCGTCGGTAAGCCTTTGACATTTCTTTTTTTGATAATATTTATCATGTTGTAAAAGTTCACATGACACAATATTTTGTGCCATATCCATATTTCTTTGTTTGTAGCAATCAAACAAGTGGAGTTGGCATCATTCAGATAGAATAGGTTACCTTTTGTTTGCTCACTAGTACCAATCAAATTTCCAGATTTATTGAAGATCTTTGCCTTCTTATTTTCAAATGCTACTTTTTGACCTGAATTATTCAACTAAGAAACACTCAATAGATTATAATTCAATCCATTTACCCAATAAGAATTCTCACATTTTATCTGGTTATTAAACATTATTGTTCATCTACCTTCAACTGGACAAGGTGTGTCATTACCCATTCTTACTGAACAACCTCTATAGTATTCAAAAGTCTCAAAAAATTTCTTATCACCGGTCATATGGTGAGTGTAGCCACTATCTATGATCCAAACATCATTTTTTCTAATTTTAGATATCAGAGCTATTTCTACATACCTTTCTTCATCATCATCTTAATCATCCTTTACAGCCACAAACACTATCACAATGTCTTCGTCAGATTCAGTGTTAGTATCATCATCCTTGCATTTTGCTAGGTAACTAGCCTTCTTTCCTTTGTCCTTATAGTCTTAGGTATCTCTTCTTTTTGATTGTTGGTAGCTGCTGTAATCACCACTATCAGACTTCTTTTCAAATGATTTTTCATTACTTCTATCATCTTTTCTTCTGTTAGTAAATCTTACAGCAAAGTGCCCAATCTCTTTGCAATTAAAAAAAATAAGTGGTAATTTACCTTTGTATTTACCTTTTCCTCTCTGCATTCTTTTGGCCATAAGTCCTTCAATTTCATCAAGATCATCTTCTTCACTTTCACTATCAATATCTTTTCTCATAGTGTTTTTATGACTTGATTTACTTATTCTCATAGAAGTTTTGAATGCACACTCTATGTTTGGTAAGACACTATCATCAAAGTTATTCATCTCAAATGAAATCAGTCTTCCAATTAAACTGTCTAGAGTAACATTGCTATTTGCTACTGCTCTCATTTCTTGAATGGCAGATACTCTAATATCATAAGTAGGTAGTAAGGTTCTTAGAATTTTACTTACCACTGTATCTTCCTCTAGTACACCTCCAACTCCTCAGATATCATTGACTACCTATTTGATTCTTGTGTTGTACTAAGTGCTGTTTTCACCTTCTTTAATTTTGAGATCATCAAATTTTCCTCTTAAGGCTTTCTTCATTGGCTCTCAAAACATTTTTGTCACCACCATGTACAAGCTTCAATTTGTCCCACATCTTCTTTATAGTTTTGCATTCTTTGACATCTTCAAATTCAGCATCGGAGAGTGAGAAAGCAAGCTATATCATCATGCCATTGTGTTCATGCCTCTCTCTCATTTGTTCAACTATTGGTGCTCCTATGGGAAACACATATTCAGTTTCTAGGAATTGAGTAACATCATTAACAATACCTGATAAGCGGAGTCTTATTCTGCTCTGCCATGAAGAAAAATTATCTTTTTTCAACTTGGGTACATCTCTTCTGTTCATCTTGTGATCTTTGGCTTAGGTCTTGAAACCTTCACCAATTGTTAGTAATAACTAAGAGGGGGGGGGGGGTGAATTAGTGGCCTCAATATTAATCCCTAAATCAACCCTTCTAAACTTATAACCACAAACTATTTCTCAAGTTATCTTTTGTCCTACAAGATGAATGCCTTGAATAACATATATCAATTTACTACTTGTCAGATTGCTTTGTTAAACCTTCTTTGTATTTACCGATAAGAAGTCATCTATTTACTAAAATACAGTAAATATGCAGAGTATACCGATATATCTAGAATGAATTATGTAAGATACAAAATAGTAAAGAAATGAATCATACACACATAACACATGGATTTTAATGTGGAAACCCTATTAAGGGAAAAAACCACTGGGACCGGTACCCCAAATTTTCACTCTTCTAAAGTGAGCTCTGTTAAAAGCCAACCCTGTTAAAGGTTACAAACACACTGTTAGGTGTGACATTGTTAGAGGATTTTATACATAGAGGTTGTCACTTAGTATCGGGCATCTAATGCTACCATCCTTGAATCAACCTCTTTCTTAGACTGTCAATAGGAATCGGGCATATCCAATGCTACTTTCATGAATCAACCTTTTTGGTGCTCCTTGATATATACCTCAATATATAGAAGACTATTAAGTCCTCCTTGGTTAAGAGACTTGATGCTTCAATGGTTAAACTAAAACACTATGACCTATTCATATTGCAACATGAATTGCAGATTTTCAAATATATTTAAGTACATTACCTCTCTGACTAATGTATCAATTCAATCCTTGTGCTCTACACTTTCTTCTCTATGATGTTGTTCTCACTGTTTATCGATTGTTTGTAGAATTCCTTAGCTCTCCTTTAGCTTGTTTGATCAGCACTGCATGAATTTGTTCTTAATCAACTTCTCTTTAGCATCCTCTTTCTATTCACTCCCCTTAATCCCCTTTTTAAAAAATGAATTAAGATTGTCTCTTATATAGACATAATATTCATTGTTTCTTGGTTCTTGATTCTTGGCGTGATAAACAATCTAGCTAAATTGATTTAAAGGATAAATCCTGATTTGTCTTGCAGATATCTTCTTGCCAACTGTACAAATCAGCTTTAAATCAATTACTTATCTTTGGATTTATCTAGATGAATAAAACAATGATAAGTATCCGTTAACTCTATCTTTAGCTTCTTGTCAGCTAGGTATTTTTTCATTTTCTGAATTCTTTGTTCTTTCGGTCAATACTTCAGTTAGTCATCAGTGATAACTGACTATTCCATCAATGTGACTTCAGTTGTCATTGGGATCTCCATCCTTGTCTTTTCCGTCGAGCAACACTGAAATTTTGTTTGTCGGGTTACTATGTGTTTTTCTCATTGAGAAACATTGTAACTCTGCTTGTTGGTAATTCTATGTACTTCTTCGTCGGGCAACACTGTGACTTTATTCTTTTACTTTGACCATCGGGTGCACTCCGTCGGTGTATTCAGTCACTTAGTGTATGCTAGACTTGTATGCATTACTGATTAGCATATTCTTGATTCATGAGTTCTTTGAAGTCTTTGGAAGTATCTCCATGACCATACAGATTATATTAAGTTGACATCAATGAAAATACAATACGTTAACTAATTTAATGCCTTGCATGATCATCAACTTAACATCTTCAAACATTTAATCAGTTACATGTCATCATTATCTTGGTGTGCTGCTAAGTATTTGTGTAGATTAGTTCTATGTTTCTATATTAATTGGAGTGAGAAATAATTTTTGGAGACTTAGGGATGTCTCTAGATGCATCACAATAATGGAGCAAGTTTGATTGAAGGGAAACAGGGTAGAAAAAGAACAAAAAGTGAATGATTTGATTGTTGTATCATATCTATAAGGATCCAAATATTCTTTACATGATATTATTATCTGACTAGGATATTTTATTGATACTATGATTTCTACAAGAATAGAGTACTGAAAGGCACCATTTCAGTTGACAGAAGATCATTCTGGGCATGATAGAAAAATTTCTTAACAGGTTTGAGTAGTTAGTGTTAGAATGGTGAGTTTTGAGGATGAAATTAGTTGGAGTGGATGTTTTCACAATCTAGGTGTCAAGATGATGTGGCATAATAGATTTTTGATGTTTTTTTTTCTATTTGATTGTTTGAGGTCATTGGATCTATCAATTTTTGGAAGCGTTTTGGGGAAGTCAAATAAAGTTTTAATGTTCTTATCATAAATCGATGTGCAATTAATCTTCTGGCCGACCTAAATTTGTAGTCGAATGTTCTTGATTGATAATATGTTTTAGGGTTGGAGGATTGAGCAGATTGAATTATTGTAATGAATGAAATTAAAATGTAATACATTTTTTAAGGCATATAATTCCCTAATGAACATGTAATGTATTTATATGAAAAATCATGAATTATGCAAGTGTAGATTGTGGATGTGAAGGTGTGGTCGAGTGAAGAATGAATATTGTATGCAAGAAGAAAAAGTGTTGTGCTTAATTGGATCTGAACAAGAAGAGGATGAGTGATACAACCAGAACATTGTACTTTTTCAATTCTAATAGGTTCTCCAAGAAAATCCATTAACTAGCTAGATCGTAAGAAGTCTTTATCAGTTAATTATTTAAGTAGGTGGACATTTAATTAGGATTTGAATCCCTTAACAAGGACACTCATAGTAGGGTAAAGCTCCTAATAGGGCTAGAGGCTAATCTCTTGACTGAGTGACTCCTAACAGGGTCTTCTCCTAACTTGGCTAGGCCTTTATAAGGGTGCATTTGAGAAGAGTGAAAATACTTGTAGGTACTAATTATTGTCTTGGTTTTTCCATCTAACCAAGGGTTTCCATAATAAAAATACTCGTGTCACTTTGTTTCATGTTTGTATGTTTATATGGTCACTTTGTTTATTCTTTCATAATGTTTAAAATTGATGAATATTGTTAATGTGTTGAATGAATTGTAACAAGTTATGATGTGATAGATTAATGATTAACCCACCCCCCTCTCTACAATCTTGGACCTTATAGTATTAACAATTGGTATCAGAGCCTAGGTCCTATTTTTGGTAATATTAACAGCTTGGGGAAAAGATCCGATGATGAAGAAGGAAGGTCCTAAGTTCACAAGAGACAACTACACAATATGGAGTTACAAGATTGATCCCTATATGAAATTCATGAGGTAAAAGTGTTGTACTCAGGTGGTAAAAAATTATACAGTTCCTATCGAGAATCTTACTATAGATCAATTGAAGGAACAATAGGAGAACATGAAAGGATTGGAGGCTATAGTCAGTACTCTATCTGATAATGTATATATTGATGTATATGGAATTGACACTTCTTATGAGGTTTGGAAAAATTTAAAGCTAATATATGGTGGGGACATACATGTGCAAAAAGATAGGGTAGACAGTTTGAATGGAAAATATGATGACATGAAAATGGTGGAAGGTGAAAACATTGCTCAATATGGTCAAATGATAAAGGAATTAGTTGGTACTATCAAAGCCCCTAGTAGTAACATTCATGAGGGTGACATGGTAATTAAAATGTTGACAACCTTGCTATATTGACAACCTTGCTACTTTCTTATGCCATTAGAGTTTCTTCTATACAAGAATTGAGTACATTTGATACTATTTATGCTAATGGATTGATTGGCAAGCATAATACTTTGCAATTAAGAAACTATGCTAACAATATGCCTAAACTTGAAGCAGCCTTCAAGGCCTATTTTTTATTAGCATCAAAGAAGAAGGGAAAATATATAAGACAAGAATCTTCCTACATGACAAGTTATTCTAGGGTACTTGAATATATCTTAGATGAAAGGAATAAGTAAGAAGAACTTGAAGTATTACTTGCAAGAAGACTGCCTAGAGGTACTGGTAAGTATAAAGGTAAGTTACATTTGAAATGTTTTTCATGTAACAAGATAGTACATATTGCTTCTAAATGTCCTAATGGTAAATAGAAAGATAATATCAAAATATTTAAAGGAAAAATGAAATAACTAATGCTACGTTATGGTAGATGATGGTGTGATTGATCAAGAATGTGATGAAAAAGATGAAGAAGTGATAGTGTTTATTGTAGTCAAAGAAGAAACATATGAATATGAGAAGCCAATTTTCTGACACATGGAACATAGAAATGTATGGGTCATTGATAGTGGGTTCTCACATGACATGACCGATGACAAAACTAAGCTCATAAAGCTACATGAATTTGATGGTGGTGTGGTTAGGTTTGATAACAATACACCCTACATGGTAAGAGGTAAAGGTTAAATCTCTTTGAATGGTAAAATAAATATTAATGATGTCTATTGGGTTGAAGGTCTTACATATAACTTGTTGAGTGTTGGTCAATTGAATAACAAAGGCTATCATCTAGAGTTCAAAGGAGGTATGTGTAGGATATTTGGAAACTCAAGAGATACAATTTCTGTTAGGAAACAAACTAAAGGTAACTTAGTCCATCTGAATACTATTTTCAATAGTTGTTTGGGTGATAAGGTTAAAGATAGTTGGTTGTGACATAGAAGTTTCTCTCATGTGAATTTTGATAATTTGATCCAGGTTAGTAAGTCAAATGTTGTTAGGGGATTGTCACAACTTGTGAAACCATACAATGTAATGTGCAAGGAATGTTAGTTGGTAAAGATGACCTATTCTACTCTAAGTATTAAGTCTTTTCATCTAAAATATATTAGATTTAGTACATACTGATCTTTATGGTCTTATGAGGATAAAGAGTTATCATGGTGATAAGTATTTCATGTTGTTTATTAATGACTATTCAAGAATGATTTGTGTGACATTCTTGAAGGATAAATATGAAGCTTTCAATAAGTTTAAAGTATTTTAGGCACTTTTTTTGAGTGAAACAAGTAATATATTAAATTTTTTAATATCAGACAGAGGAGGAGAGTTCAATTCATGGGACTTCATTGAGTATTGTGAAGAAAATGGAATCAAAAGACAAATGTCAGCACCAACAATGCCTCAAAAAAATATAATTATAGAAAGAAGGAACATAAATATAGGTGATGCTTCGAGGAAAATGATGATTCAAGGTGATGTACCTAAGTCATACTAGAGAGAATCCATTAGCACTGTAGTCTACACAATGAACTGGGTACAAGTGAAGAAAGGAACTAGTAAGACACCTTATGAAGTGTGGTATGGTCACACCTACTGTTAAATATTTCAAATTTTTTGTTGCAAGGAGGGATAAGACTTAGGGAAAAAGGCACTCTCAAGAACCAAACCAGGTTTCTAACACAAATTGAATGCTTAAAACATAGAAAATGAGAGAAGGAAGGCATAGTATTTTCAATAAATCATCAAACTTCATACATGCTGGGTTGTAAGGCCCTCTTGGTTATTGCCAAATACATTCAAATATATTACAGAATAGTCCCTAGATATGCGAGGTCACAAACCCGTGATCCAAAGATACCATCTAATTGTGTCCCCCTTCTAAATCTAAGAACAAAACAATACTTTTATACAAGAGGCTATCAAAAAAGGTTGGCCCCAAAAGATCCTAAAGATCCACATAGGAGATAAAAACCACTCAGATTTAGGTCCACACATTCCCCAATGGAATATTCCAACATTAAATATGCTATGGAAATAAAATGCAAACGTCAAAAAGAAGATCCAACCAAAAAAACCCACTCGGAGAGACAACCATCGAGAAGACAGGAAGAAGCACCGAGACCGATTGGTGAAACAAAGCCAATATTAGTAACCGAGTTTGGTCGGTAAAATAAAAACTTCAATCAAGAACTTCAGAGAAGCTACCAAGAAGTCTATTAAAAGTCACCAATAAGGTATTGAGTTTACAAGCAAACATAGTTTTGGTTGATAAAAGATTTCTAGTAACCCAAGATGCTCCTGCATTAGACACCTGGGGTTAAAATAAATGATTCTCCAAATTATGAGTTAAGTGTAACTTGAGCTGAATCTAACTCAGATTGAGAAATCCATGTATATTCTTCAATCATTCATCTCTTCCACTTTACCAAATATTCCATGTACTCCTTTCCTCTTGTTCTTTTACCAATTCCTTATTCCAAAATTTGTTCAACTTCTTCTATCTGTTTCTTAGGATAATCACTCAGTACTGTCACTTCTTCATCAAGTTCATGATACTCATAAAAATCTAAAATATTGAATATAGGTGATATATCCATATCATCAGGTAGCTCCACTACACAAACATTTCCACTTTCAAGCTTCCTCAATATTTTGCAAGGACCAAATTTCTTCATCTTCAATTTACCATATGTTCCAACAGTAAATCTACCTTTCTTCAAATGAACCACTACTTCATCACCAACCTCAAAACCCTATTTCTTCTTGATCTATTTGCACTATCCATGTATTTATGATAATTTTATTCCAACTTATGTTTCACTTCCTCATGCAATGACTTCATAAAATCAGCAAATTCTTCTCCTTCAAAACTTCTCTTCTCTTGTCCACCAATATCTCTCAAGTCTGACATACCTCTCAGTTGTGTGCCGGTAAAAATCTGAAAGGGTGTCTTTCCAGTACTCCTATTCACTAAATTATTGTATGCAAACTTTTCTTGTGCTAACATCATATCCCAATTACTCGGTTTGTCTCCAACTAAGAATATGAACAAGTTACCCAAAATTTAGTTTACAATATTTGTTTGTTCATCAGTCTATGGATGAAATGTGGAACTATACTTTAACTCGGTGTCTAGCTTTTTCCAAAGTGTTTTCCAAAAATAGCCAACAATCTTGATGTCTCAGTTAGAGATGATACTCTTCAATAATCCATGTAATATGACAATATCTTTGAAGAAAAGATCTTCTATATGAATTGCATCTGAGGTTTTTCTACATGGTATGAAATGTGTCATCTTGGAAAATCTATCCACAACAACAAATATTGAATCATTACCTCTTCCTATCATCATTAATCCAAGAACAAAATCCATGCTAATATCATTCCAAGGTTTCCCAGGAATAGAAATTGATGTTTACAATCCAGTATTCTGACTTACTCCTTTTGCAACTTGACAAACTCCGAAGCTCCTCATAAATTTATGAACATACTTATATAATTGAGGCAAAAAATACCTCTCCTTTAGTAAACTCAATGTTTTATCAATGCCAATATGTCATGCCAAACCACTACTATGGCTTTCCTTTATCAAATTGGTTCTCATTAATCCTCTCTGTATACATAACTGAACTCCTTTGAACAACATATCTTCCTGAATGAAATAGTTTTTAAAATGATGCGTTTCATGTGGAATAGGCTCTCTACACATTGTCCATGGCTCAGAAAAATCAAGGTCTGTTTCATACAAATTCTTCATATCATCAAAACCAAGAACTTAAATTCTTATTTCAATCATCAAAGATCTTCTTCTACTTAGTGAATTAGCCACTCAGTTGGATATTTCACTCTTATTGTTTATCACAAATGTGAAACTCTACAAATACTCTACCCACTTCATATGTTTTTTATTCAACTTATATATAAAATACTCAAATACTATAAAGCCTTATGATAAATATAGAACAAAAATTCACTTGGAATCAAATAATGTATCCACTTCATCAGGGCTTGAACAATAGAATATAATTCTTGAGCATATAGAAGATATTTCCTTTTTGCATTATTCATCTTTTCACTAAAGAAAGAAACATGTTTACCTTCTTGAGTCAACACTGCTCCTATTTCACTACCACTTGCATCACACTCAAATTTAAATATCTTATTGAAATCAGGTAAGGCTAACACAAGTAATTCAACAAGATTTTACTTCAAAGTCTTAAAACTCTTATCAGCTCCATGAGTCCACTTGAACTCTCTCTTGTCTCCTCTCATTGTCTCAGTCATGCATTACAAGAAGAACTAAAATTTATGATAATTTTTTTATAAAAAATTGCTAATCCATGAAATGATCTTACCTCAATGATATTTTCTAGTGTAGGGAAATCAAGTATAGCTTCAACCTTCTTAGGATCCATCTTCAAACCATCAGCAAAACTCACAAATTCCAAATACACAAGTTCTTCTTTCATGAAGGAACACTTTTTAAAATTAATTAGCAAATTTTCCTATTTCAATATGTACAATGCCTTTCTAATGTGCAACAAATCTTCTTCTTTGGTCTTACTAAATATCATAATGTCATCCAAATATATAATCACAAATTTACCCAATAATTTCTTCAAAACCTCATTCATCAAACTCATAAAAGTACTCAGTGCATAAGTTAAATCAAAAGGCATAACCAAAAACACATACAAAAATTATTTTGTATTGAAAGAATACTTCTATTCATCACCTTATCTAATTTTGGTCTAATGATATCCACTCTACAGATGAATCTTTAAGTAAAATATTTTTCTCAAATCTAACAATCCATTATGTCATCCATTCTCGGTATAGGAAACTCATACCTAACTTTGATCTTGTTAATAGCTCTTTAATGAGTGCAACTTTCCCATTCTCCTTTCTTCGTAGGTGCTAACACAAATGGTACTATAAATGGAATCAAACTCTCTCTGATCAAACATTTCTGCAACAATTCATGAACTTTTCAGTTGAGCTCCTCATTCTCAGTTTGTGTCAATCAGTGTGGTGCCTTGTTTGGAAAACTAACTCCATGAATTGGATCCATACAATAAATAATATCTCTCATCGGTGGTAAAAAATCAAGTACATTATCTAAAATGATTTATTTTTACTTATTTATTAACTCCTCAACTATTTTAATAAGTTTATCTTTTGTTTTCTTACTCGGTTTAATAGGAATCAAAGCATAAAACCTATAATTTCTCTTTAGATCCTTAACAAACTACCTACCTTCCATCAGACAAAATTTCATAGATGTACATATCTCACCAATAGATTCTTCAACCAAAGGTAACAATATTTGTCTCTTTCCATCAACTCAAATAGTATATTTTTTCAATCTCTCATCAAGTATAGTATGTTTATCATATTTCCAAGCTATACCCTACAAAATATGACAACAATCCAAAGGCATGAGACCACAACACCTTATCATAATAATTTCCAATTTTCAAATTCACAAAATATTTCTCACTTACCAATATGAGTGTATGATCATCCTTGACCCATGAAATTTTATAGGGCTTCGGGTGTTTCATTCTTTCCAACTGCAACTTTGTAACCATTTCCTCGGATGCCAAATTCTCTCAACTCCCACTATCAAAAATCACTTTCCAAAATTGGTATAAAACTTTGCATATGGTCTTGAACAAAAGTTTCCTTGCTGGATCTTCCTTAATTTCACTCCACAATATTCTTCTAACCATCAGGTTTCCTTCCTTTTCAGGTTCATTCGGTGATCTTCTTGCACCAATGCATTTCTGCTACTACCAAATTTCTTGCTTGCATGTGTACACTCAAATTATCTATGTCCTTCTTCTCCACAATTGAAATAATTTCCTTTGAATCCACTTCTTTTATAGCCACCTCAGGAGTAATTACCTATTCCTCATAATGAACTTCCACCTTTCCACACGGTCTTGCCTTTGTCTTGATTTTTCTTATCTTGATCAGATCTAGAGTTTTTCCAATAAGATCTACCTCTTCCTCTAGAGAATCTACCACCTCTTTCTCTTTATCTTTTCTCATGTCTTTCATTTAATTTGTCCTTAGAATTTAGGGCAAAATTATAAACCTCTTCAATACTCTCCACCTTTACCAAACTAATCTCTTCCTGAATAGAACTCCTTAATCCAGTTAGGTATCTTGTAATTCTTTCCACTTCATCTTCATCATGTACAGATCTGATATCTAACCTGTAAAATCTAATAGTGTAATCTTTTATAGAGCTATCTTTTTTCTTCAAAATTTTCCTTTTCCTAACTAGGTTAATTTGATAATCACAAGGTAGAACATTTCCCTTCATCTTGTTTATAATCTTATTCCATACCTTGATCTTGTCTTTACCCTTCCTCTTTCGGTCCAATTAAAGATGCTCCCACCATAAGGATGCATGACCTTTCAACTTTTTTCTTGCAATATTCATCTATTTTTCCTCTGATATGTTCTCATACTCAAAGTATTTTTCCATCTCAGTTATCTAGTCTATAAATTCATCTAAATCCCACTTTCCACTATACTCAATAGGATTAAACTGGGGTGTGGTCTTCAAAATTGTCGATGCTTGTATGAATCTTTCTTCTCCCTTATTAAACATAGGTGTGTGTATGACTTCTCTCTTTACTTCCTCTATTTTGTCATCACTAATATCCTCAAGATGTCTTCCTCAGTGATGGGTTGTCTCAAAAACTTCCAATCTTGTAGCAATTTGCCTTAGCATATTAGCTAGGCATGGATTTGCATCTCACATCTGTTGAACCATCTTGAAACCCCCTATAATTGTAGGTTAGATCACAATCTTCTACCCCATAAAAAATCTACAAATTAGGATTTAAAAGAAGGAACTCAAATATAACCTTCTCTTTGAAACCACCTGATCCAAGGAGGTATAGAACTTAGGGCCAAAGAGACTCCCAAGCACCAAACCATCTTTCTAACACAACTCAGAAGCTTAAAACATAGAAAATGAGAGAAGGAATGCATATTCTTTTCATTAAATTGTTAAACATGATACATGTCAGGTTGTAAGGCCTTCCTGGTTATTGCCATGTACATTCAAATATATTACAGAATAGTCCTTAGATATGCAAGGTCATAAACCCTTGATCCAAAGATACATCTAACTGCCCCTCCCTTATAAATATAAGAACAAAACACTACTTTTACACAAGAGGCTACCTAAAAATGTCAGCCCCAAAAGATCCTAAAGATCCACATAGGAGACAACTTGTTAAACCAGATAATGTAACGTGCAAGGAATATTAGTTGGGTAAGATGACTTTTTCTAATTTAAGTAGTATGTCTTTTTCATGTAAAAATATATTGGATTTAGTACATACTAATCTTTGTGGTCTTATTAGGACAAAGAGTTATCATGGTGATAAGTATTTCATGTTGTTTATTGATGACTATTCAAGAATAATTTGTGTGACATTCTTGATGGATAAATATGAGGCTTTCTATAAGTTCAAAGTATTTAAGGTACTTATTGAGAGTGAAACAAGTAATAGCTTGAAGTGTTTCAGATCAGACAGAGGAGAAAAGTTCCCTTCGTGGGACTTTGTTGAGTATTGTGAAGAAAATGGAATCAAGAGACAAATGTCAGCACCAATGACTCATACACAAAATAGAATTGTACAAAGAAGTAATAGAACCATAGTTGATGCTGCAAGGATAATGATGATTCAAGGTGATGTACTGATGCAGGAGCATCCTGGGTGTAAGGGCAATCTTGCATCACCCAAAAATATTTATGTTTTCTTTTCAATAAGGGCTACCTTGTGCAGAGCTGCTATTTATGGAAACTTGCTATTTTTAGTAAGTTGGCCATACGATCTCGGAATGTTCTGATTTTGCATGTGGAGGTTCATTTCAGTCATATAAGCCTGCCAGTAAAGTTTCATGGCTAGATCAGGTCTAGTTTTGAAGATATTGAAAATTTTTGGTATTGAAAATAGGGTACAGAAACTTCGAGCTCAGTTTTGAAGGCTTTAGAGGCCCCGGATGAGGTCGAAGCTTGGGCTTGATGATGCTTGCATATCAAGCCATTGTAGAGCGCTTCGTGGCGTTTCCGAAATGGGGTTATAATAGTCAATCGAGTCAACTGGTGATGACTTATGGTCTCTGGAAGTTGGGCCACCTGAAATAGCAGAAAATAATTTTCCTTCAAAATTTTCG
>MU223655.1:2998658-3014764 GCA_018584345.1 Thuja plicata
AGATTATGTGGATGACATTTTAGCTAAGTCACATAAAAGAAAAGATCATCTATCCATACTTGACAAGATTTTTACAAGGTTAGAAAAATTCAAGGTGAGACTTAACCCAAAGAAATGTGCTTTTGGGTTACAATCTAAAAAACTCCTAGGGTACATTGTTTCAGCAAAAGGCATTGAAGTAGATCCTGAAAAGGTACAAGCAATAATGGACATGGATATTCCAAATAATATTAGTCAAATGAGGTCACTTCAAGGAATACTTCAATCTATTAGAAGGTTCATTTCTCAATTGGTGGAAAAATGTCATTCTTTCACCAGATTACTACATAAAGACACCATCTTCACATGGGATGAGGAGTGTGACAAAGCATTTTTATTGTTGAAAACATACTTGATGAATCCTCCTATCTTAATGTCACCAATTCAAGGGAAACCTTTATTACTCTACATTTCAGTAACAAAAAAATATGTAGGGGTCTTATTGGCACAAGAGGATGATGAAGGGAAAGAAAGAGCTATCTACTATTTGAGTAGAACCTTGATCAAATATGAGTTAAATTATAGCTTCATG
This sequence comes from Thuja plicata, assembly GCA_018584345.1. Classification (NCBI taxonomy): domain Eukaryota; kingdom Viridiplantae; phylum Streptophyta; class Pinopsida; order Cupressales; family Cupressaceae; genus Thuja; species Thuja plicata. Next base: position 2,999,230 of record MU223655.1, read on the forward strand.
GAAAGGGCTTTCCTAGTAGTGGTATTTGCCTCTCAAAAGTTAAGAAACTATATGTTGTTTCATAAGGTGAAACTCATAGCTAAAATTGATTTCTTTAAATACTTACTTAGCAAAACATCTTTAACTGGAAGGATTGCGAAGTGGGTCATGGTACTTAGTGAATTTGACATTGAATATGTTGATAGGAAAGCAATCAAAGGTCAAGTTATAGCCAATCAATGGGCTAAATATCCTCAAGAATCTACACATCCTATACAAGTCAAATTCCCGGATTCTGCAATTGTGAATGTCAAAGCTAAGACATGGACTTTATATTTTGATGGATCATATAACCACAATTGCAGTGGAGCAGGCATTCTTTTGATTACACCACAAGGTTACACAATCCCAAAATCTCACAAGTTATTGATCCCTTGCACCAATAACATAGCAAAGTATGAAGTTTTGGTCATTGACATTAAGAAAACTTTGGAATGGAATGTCACAGAATTACAGGTCTATGGAGACTATCAACTAGTCATTAATAAGGTTAATGATGAGTATAATACTAAGGATGAAAAATTGTTGCCTTACAAGAACTTGGTGGATAACTGGAAGAAATACTTTTCTTTGATTACTTTTGTACAAATTCCAAGAGACACAAATAGAGCAGAATATGCAATGGCTACTTTGGCATCTTTACTTCAGCTACCCGATCAAAATGAAAAGTATGAGTTCTTGGTGGAAGAATTGGTGAAACAAACATTTGACCTACCTGAGACCCAAATTATTGCCCTTTTACATGGACATGACTCTCTGTGGTATGGACCTATCTATGCTTACCTCAAAAATAAAACCCTACCTATAGACCAAACCCGCACTCAAAAGTGAAATTTCGTAAGACAACCAGCCCGTTATACTATCCTTTCTGACACATTATATTGTAAAGGTCTTGATGAAACACTCCCTAAATGTCTAAAGGAAGATGAATCAAAATTAGCTTTAAAAGATGTCCATGAGGGGATTTTTGGGTCACATTCAAATGGTTTAAACCTAGCTAAGAAAATATTACATATGGGGTACTTTTGGAAAACCTTAGAAAGAGATTCTTGTCAATATGTTAAAGTTTGCAAGAAATGTCAATACCATGGAAACTTGATTCATGCACCAGCACAAGAATTAAACCCTTTTGTCACACCATGGCCATTCTATCAATGGGGTTTTGACCTGATTGGCATGATTTATCCACCTTCTTCAAATAGACACAAGTATATAATCACAGCGACATAATACTTTACTAAATGGGTTGAAGTTGTTCCTTTATCAACTACAATAGGAAAACAAATTTCCATGTTTATCTTGAATCATATCATTTGTAGATATGGAATTCCTCATGCCATCATCACAGATAATGGAAAATAGTTTAAGCACAAAGATATTGATGAACTTTGTGACACATTCCACATTACACATCACTCTTCATCCATTTACTATCCCAAAGGTAATGGACAAGCAAAAGTCACTAACAAGAAAATCATTAAAATCCTTAAGCAATTAGTTGGAAATTAGGAAAGGATTGGCATCTTCAAATCAATCCAGCATATGGACCTATAGGACTAGCATTCGAACCACGACAGGAGCTACACCTTTTTCTTGGGTTTGTTGGGCCGAAGCTATTCTTCCCTTAGAAGTTGAAATACCACCCCTCAGAGTTTCATTGCATGGATTAATAATGGATGAGGATTATAGAGTTGCCCGCCTTCAACAATTGGAATTATTAGAGGAACATCAAACTCAAGCCTATGATCATTTGAAAGTGTATCAGAATCACATTTCTAGGAACTATAACAAACATATCAAGCCAAGAAACTTTCAAATAGGAGATCTAGTATTGAGAGAAAATCCAAAAAATTAGGCTGATAGAGAAAAGAAAGGAAAGTGGGAAGCAAATTGGCTTGGACCTTTTGTCATTATTTCTTCATTTGGAATGGGGACCTACAAATTGGCTGATTGTGATGGTGATGAATTGCTAGAACCTATCAATAGCATACATCTTAAGAGATTTCACACCTGATTCAGAGGAAAGAGTATCAAAATAAAGAGTATAAGTTGAAGAGTATCAGAGGAGTCAAGCATCACCCTTGTACATGAGAAAATTCAAAAATACCAAAAAAAAAGGGAGAAAAGATTAAAAAAATACCAAAAAAATTAGAAATTTAAAAAAATCCAAAAACATTTGAAAAAGAGCAAAAAGTGCCTTGGTGAAAACCTAGAAATAGGCACCTTGGTAGAAAAAAAAGAGAAAAAGAGCAATAATCCCAAGAGCTGAAAACCTGGAAATAGATGCCTTTTGTCCCTTAGGTGTTTCTTAGTTGCATTTGTACATATTGTGGTTTCCTCATCTTATTTGTCCATATCCTCATTGCATCTGTCAGTCGTACATTGCCCTAATAAAGTCTCAGAGCAGCATTTTGTCACATTCTAGGTTCAGTTGCCCTAAGTATCACATTGGTCACATTTATCACTTGGGGGCACACATCATAGATTTTAGTACCAACTAGATTCAATAGTGTAACACTTTGGTCACACATCAGAAGCAGATTTTCTGATTCAGGAGAAACATTTTTGAACCTTTGATAACTATCATTGTTCAACCCTGAACAGTTTGATCACATAACATGATCCTTGAACATCATTTGAATTATTTTATCAGGATTAAAATTTGACACACCTTAAATGATCAGATTGTCTGGAATTCTTATTTGAAAATCTTGATACATTTCACAAACACTTGGAATTTTTGTTGAGTTTTTCTTTAACTTTTTTGAGTCATCTCTTTTTAGCTAATCCATGATGTTTCAACTAGATTGGCAATGATAAGTGACATGATGTTTTCTTAAGCTTCTAAGTGACTATTTTGAGGAAGATTCTTTAACTTGTGTGTATTAGTCTAAAGACATGGTCATCAAAGAACCATGGAGGACATTCATACAGGACGAAGGGTTAACCTTTGCTTGTTTACGCAAAAGGATACCTTGGTTATTCAGAATTTCCATATCTTAATACCAACATCCACTTGCAACATTGAATCTGATTAAACTGGTATTCATACTCCCATAGTTGGTCTGCCAACTAGTGAGGGTTGTACTTGGTTTCGTACAAAGGGGTTACCACATGCGGGAAAGTCCGATTCATAGTCTTATGGTCGCAGTGGCACCAGTAAAGATTGTATGGACTCCTAGTTCCACAATGCTCTATGATGAAAATATATCTCAGTTTGCATTCCTTTTGCAAACCTCAAGGACAATTAGTTGCATTGCATTTTGCGTGTTAGATTAGTTGCATTTTGCATGTTAGATTAATTGCATGTTTCTCTTTCGCTTGTGTTCTCAAATTCTTAGTTCTCAAATGGCTTTTTTTTCTAGCAATTTTCCAAGTTCAAAGGGGGGGATAACATGTTGACAAAATTTTATGAAATCATATGGGTTTCAAGTCATTTTAAAAATTAGATTTTACTTTGCATTCATCGTCATTAGTCATTCATGTCAAGAGAAAATCAAGAAAATGATACATTATTCATTAATTATTATCCATATCATCATTTAGAGCTGCATATCATCAATTAAATTTCATACATCCCAAAACACAAAAAGATAGATGCATTTCATTTACCATAAGCACTAAGTATTGCATCCATTGCATTGCATAACCCATACATTGTTAAAACAAAAAAACATATAAAGTTAAATTGCATCATTTGCATCCATTTATCTATGTCCTACTCTAAGACATTTTCATCCATTGCACAATAGAATTAAATGCATCATAGAAACACATAGACATGCATAAAAGAAAATCTCATAACATCATCAAAGGAGAAATCAAAGATCATCATTAGATAAAAGTCCATCAACAATTTCTATAGCATAATCAGTACATTAAAGGTACATCAATATAAATTAGTACATCTAAGGTACATCAATATAAATTAGTACATCAAAGGTACATCAAAGTCCTAATCAAACAAAATACATATGGTACAAATCTTGGGTCCATATCTATCTCATAACCTAGTAGGGGCACCTAATCCATCCTCGGCCAAACCTGTGCCTGACCCACTTGCACCATCAGGATCTCTATCACTTGCTCTATCCTATGAACTAGGAGGTGCCTGACTAGTGCTCACACTGGTCGGTAGCTGAGCCAAATTGGCTAGAAACTACTGCAACATGGTCATGACCTGATCCAATCTCGCTATAACTATGGTCATCCCAGCCTATAAACCCTGGACATCCTACACTATATCATCTAAAACTGGAGCTTGTGATGCTAGCGGAGCCTGTGGTGCCTAAGATGCTAAAGGTACCTATGGATCAACCTGAGGTATTTGTCCCTTTACCAGAACCTGTCTCACCTCCTAGACTTGTCTGTGCCTCTATCTAGCCCAATCTACATCTACTCTCAATGGAGCCTGATCCTGTGGTACCTGTGCACCTGCTAGTCTCTGCCTCAGCTATCTAAAACCATCGCCTCAGCCTCTCATCCGAGGCCCAGATGCTCTCTAAACCCATGGTGCTTTGGGTATTCTCTGGACTCTGCACTGGCATGGTCTACCGCCATCATCCCCATCATCTCCACCATCACCATCATCCTCAAACATCTCATCAACATCTGGGATAGGCTCAGTCGGATCAGTGAATCTCATGAAACGATGTTGTAGGAACCACTCTCGATACTCTACTGACATCCCTGCATCTACAACCTATGGTAGCAAATCCCACACACCATATCCGAGCTGATCTATCTACAAGCAAGATGACTTGTAATCAACCTGCACTCCCCACATCAACCTCTCAGCTTGTACTTGAGCATATATTGCCATACCCTGTGGCATATCCTGCATCCGGCCAAACTGGCGTAATACTCTAACAAAGAAAAATCTCTCAATATTCAACAATGACCGGCCTATCATCCATCGAGGTGAAAACATGTAGGGTAACTCATCATCATCCTCCTTCCACCTCTCACACTGCAAGTATGGCCTCCACACCACCTGATCAATGTCATCAATCATGCGTCTGCAAAAATCAACCTTGCCCAGATGATACTGGAGAATCATGCCATCATATAGAAATGCATATGGATGACCGTGAGCCCGGATCCACACTGACACTGGCCTAGTAATAGGGATATGCTCCCATGTCCACAACTGTAACAAAATTGCACCTGCCGAAATAGCTACACTACACTGATATACAATCTCATGTAAATCATGATATAACTATTACAAAACATAGGAACCCCAATCCAATCTCCATGGATGAGCAATCAGGTTCTCTATAATCTAGCCCTATCAAACTGCAAAACCACATACTCACCTATCTGGCAATAATAATCCTCCTATCATAGCTCCTAATAATTCTGGTAGGGTAGGGAATGAGGCAAACTTCTCCCAAGTAATGCAATCATCTACAATGGTGTTATCTCCAAACACCCATCTGCATACACTGCATCATAATACAGCCACTCTCCGTGAGTTGGGATCCTCAATAGGCTATATACATCCTCTTGCGTAATCGTCATCTCACCGAGAGGTAAGTGAAAGGTATTATGGTTAGAGTGCCAACGCTCTGCCATAGCTGTCAATAAACCTCAGTTTAGCTAAAACTGAGGGAGATCCAAAAAGATACTAAGACCATAAGTCTCAATAATACGTCGCTCAAGTGGCATCACCTCATCTACTAGATCAAAAATCCACAATGCTACTCCTCGCACCTACAATTTGCGGTAATGCTCCTACATTTTGAAACAAAGTGCATCATGTTAGTTTTTCTCTTGATGAACCATTCTAAGTCAATCACAACACATTAAATCTATCTTTGCTCTAACTTGAGCGTATCAACTTATTGCTCCTAACCTCTTAATCGTGAGACACAAGGACAATGTGTAATCATTTTTAATCATATCTGATTGACCTATCAAACATTCATCATTATGAATTTTCTAACATCCTAAACACTACGTGATATTCTAGATGAACATTTTCCAGCTTGGAACCTAATTGAGTCATCTGGACGATCAATCGAACTGAGTTCATCTATTTTCCTATATCAAACTTTCAACTTTCTGGTAGGCGGTTCTTAACTAAGTGTACATGGATTTTAAAGTTAAGCGGCTTTTAAATCTTTAAATGCGGCTCTTTACCACACGGAGGCAGTGCTTTACTATTTAAGCAGCCTTTTGCAGGCCTATGCGGATTTTAAACTATAATACGTGACTTTTAAAATATGGTGTTTTTAGGCGGTGCATTATCTATTTTGGGTAGCAATTTTGAACTAGCTCTTATGCGACTAAGGATTGCACGTACGCGGCTTTTCACAGTGCAGACGCGGCTTTTTATAGGTTTACGTGGCACTTTACCTATCCTATGTGACATTTGGCTAAAATTTTTCTAAAAAGTAGTAAAAGCATGCAATAAATACAATTTTCAAAAGCAATAAATGCACCAAGAGGGTTCGAACCACTCACCAGAGGCCTATAGTCAGGAGGTCTCTGATATCGGTGCGCTCACTTGAACCTATGCTCTCGTATGGGGACCACCATCGCTATCAGTCGTCAGAGGCTCAGAGCAAATTCTCAATAGTGAAAAGTGAAAATGAATAGTAATTTTGGGTTTTTCAACCTATCTAAGCTATTTTATGAGATTTTCATCCTAGTTAAACCTAATTTGCATATTCTTCTCACTAGGGCATTTGTTCGCCAGCTTTTCACATCATCATTTATCCAATTTGATCTATCCTTTACACTTTGTCAAGATGATTCCATTTTTGAGGGGGCATCATCATATCATCAAACTAGGATTCTGCAACATAGCTTGTATCAAATTTGGGGCATTAAAATTTCAAACTTTATCAATCATAGTTTCATATCGGAGTTTCATATTGGATTTTCATATCAGGGTTCCATATCAAGATTTCCATATCAAGATTTTCATATCAGGGTTCCATATCAGAATTTTCATATCAAGGCTTCATATTGGATTTTCATATCGGGGTTTCATATCAGAGATATCATATCAGGGTTTCATATTGGGATTTCATATTAGGGTTTCATATCAAAATTTTCATATCAGGTTTTCATATTAGCTCATCAGTATCAGCTCAATGATCATGACAATTAAGCTTTCTTTGAATCAATGTGCTTCGCACATAAATTCAAAGAGGGGCATTTGTAGACACCTAAAATTTACCAGGTGTATCTCAAGCATTCCAAATTATAAATCTCAGCCAAATGCCTTAAAATATCATCTCAATGCAAAAAAGAAAAGGATCAAATCAAATGGACATTTGTCAAATCAAAGGAAAAAAATTCAAATCAAATTAAAAGATCAAATAATCATGAAATCAAATAATTAAATTCAAGCCTAAAGAGATTAATCAAATTATGCAATTGATTTTTCAATTGTATAGTTCAAATAAAAAAGTTCAAATCCAACCCAATCACCCTTCCATGGCTAATTTAATTAAATGATGGAGTTATTTAATTCCTAATTCTTTGAGACAACCAACCAACTTTCCCTCCATTTGCAAACACCTCAAATATTTTGACTTAACCAAGCTTTGATCATGATCAACTCACTCTACGTGCTACCCTTGGGAAAATGCTATAAATACAAGCCATTTCCTTTGTGTTTAGGATCCAAGAATTCAAGAACAAAAACATCCTTATTATAGGCACATTGAGGAGCATTTGAGAGCTTTTGAGAGAGTTTTATCATTTTCATTTCATTTAGCATATCATGTTTAGGAGCATTTGCTATTTTCTCTTATGATCTTGGAGCATTTTTGAGCATTTTAAGCATTCTAGCTAGATTTGAGCATTTAATTTTCATACATATCTCATTCTAGGATTGTCCTTTAGAGAGATTAAGCCTGAGAGCTCTCTTAACAAAGCTTGGATAGAGAACTATGAGATGATATAGATTTAGCTTCAATTCTTAGATTAACTTTGTTTTATCTTTCCATAGAATTGTTTTCTCTAATCTTAATTTCATGAAGGTGTATTTTCTTACACACAGAGACCCAATAAAGTAGCAGACCTACCTTTGTAGAGCCATGATTAAAAGCCAAATTTGTTGACACTAAGGTAGATTGCTTGGAAGACTTTCTTGTGCAAACCTGTTAAAACATCTGAGAACATACACTTTTAGTGTGGTTTTAGGAAAATGGTACAATTTTGATGTGTGTGTTGAGCTTGTACTCTGTTTTCACGCAAGAATATTTTTTGATAAATTTGATCAAAGAATTTAAACTTTTAAACTCAAAAAATACCAATAAAATTGTTAAAATCAACTTTGATCAGCAAAGTGCCATGTATAATTATTTCAGAGTCGCTTACAAACAAAATTGGGCCGCTTGTCAATCTTAAAATGCCGCTTGAAAGCATTAACCAACCACGTATGCTAGTGGAAATTGCTGCGTATACATATTTCAAAATCCCCTATCAACAGACAAATGTTGCATGCCAACTGCAGAGCACTGCGTATAGGTTTTCCAGTGACCACGTGTTAACATTTAAAGGCTACCTACACATAGGTAAGAGCCGCCTAGAATTTTGAAAAGGGCAAATAGTGGGTATCTGCCAAAGGATTGAAAATAATAAAGTTTAATTTTTGGATACCCTTTTGGACATTCTACCACTGTGGATACCTAACTTGATTAGAATCCGTCATTATTGGGCATTTTACAAATTTATTCATGGATTGGTCATTTAAGTGAGTTTGAAACCTAAGATCTTCATTTGACATATGTTAATGTCAATTTTTACTCGATCCCATTACATCAAGACTACCCTACAACTAGATGGATCTTATCTGAGACTAGAGTGTCCCTTCCCAGGTGATCCTTTCTCTACAAAAACCCTTACATGAACCCATCAAAGAAATGGAACCGAGGATGTCTTTTCCATTTGGTCATATAGATCCTGATCAGATTAATCATGTGAACAAGGATATGAACAAACAAGGAAATGTTGATCCTAATAACAAAGGATCCAACTAAAATACTAACGGAGGAACATATGTTGATCCTAACAATGAAGTATCCAACAACAATACCAACAGAGGGACAAACATGGATCCTAACAATCAAGGGATGAACAATACCAACAATGGGGGCAATATAGACCCTAATGATGAGGAGTCAACCGATGAAAATGTTAATGAGGCTATGCAAAGCCCTTTCTTTATGAAAATCATGGACAAAGTGTTGGAAAAAGACAAAGAGAAGTACTTCCTAGACCTAGCACAAACGGGTCTCAAACTTCCACATGATTATGATGTTACTAAGCTCCAATGAGAAGAAGCTAAGGCTAACCCCATTGATATCATGAACAAACAATTCCAGCTTTTTTAGATACAATTAGACACATTAAAACAAAGTGGGGCTCCTAAACCTTTTTCTATTGAAGCCTTGTGTCCATTTCATTTTGACAAATCTTTAATCACGATACCATTTCCAACAAATGCTATTTATCTGAAATATGATAAATATGAAGGAACATTTGATCCTCAAGATCACTTAAGAGAATCTTGTGCCCTAAGTCTAGATTTCATGCATGACACTACTTACCTTATGAGATTATTCCCTAGAAGTTTGGGAGGTATGGCAATGGAGTGGTTTTCAAAGTTACCCTCTGACATTCAAACCTTTGAGGAATTGACCTCTAAATTTGTAACTCACTATTCTTATAACATCAAACATAAGGTTAGAATGCTTAATCTATGCAACACCAAACAAAGAGAAGGAGAGGGATTCCTACTTTTACTACAATGATGGAAAGCGGTATTTGCTAGATACCCTTGAAGTGTACCTGAAAAGGAAAAGATGGATATTTTTGTGAATAGCTTCAATAATGAAATGAACTATTGATTAAGGCTACAATGTCCTAGATCATTCAAAGACTTAATTGAGAATGGGGTGACAACAGAAGAGGTATTGGTAAAAAGTGGAGAAATCAAACTCTACAAAGATAAAAGGAATAACAACAACAACAATAGCTCCAACACCAATCAAAATCAAGATAACAACAACAACAACAACAGTCAATTTTGGACAAAGAATAACAACAATAAAGGAGTGGTTAATGATGGAGTGGTGGAGGCTAATACTTTAAAGTCTATCCCTTTTAATCTCACTCAAAACTCAGCTCAAGCCAATAATGTGAATCAAGCACCCAAAGTGCCCTTCAACAACAACACTAATAAAAACTATGAGAATAATCAAGGGTCTCCTAAGCCCAAACCTTCCTTTGCACCTACACCAAAAAGGACATTCACTACTTTGGGTGAACCATTGGAAAATGCATTAAGGACACTTATTGAAAATAAACTTATCGATCTACCAAAGGCTCAACCATATGAACCTCACATCAAGCCAAACTGGTGGACTAAGAACAACCACTGTGACTATCATCGAAACATGGGACATAAGACCAATGATTGCCTATGTCTCAAACATGTGGTACAATATCTCATAGACAATGGTGTCATAAAGGTTGACGGTCCTCAAACTAATGAAGATCACACAGCCTGTAAAACTCTTTTTTATAAGCATGAAAAGGGAGAATCTTCTAATTCCAACAATGGAGGAAACAATGCAAATAATGCAAAAGGCAGTCATAATGTTAACTTTGCTCATACTTATGACAATACCATCAATGTTGTTGTCGTTAAAGATCAACCTATTCAAGGGTCTGCTAATGCCATCACAAGGGGTCAAGCCTCAAAGATTACCTTAGAAGGGGCTACTCCTATTACTATTGGCCCTAAAACATCAATTATTTTGGCAGAACAAACACCACCAATCACGAAGCCTTATAGTTTGGTGGATCAATTACAAAAGACTCTAGCCCAAATATCAATTTGGGAGTTGTTAAAATTATCTCCTAATCACAAGGAGATTCTGGAAAAAGCCTTGTGTGAGACCACATGTTCCTATAAACTTGGAGGAAGACAAATTTCAAAACATGGTAGGGCACCTAATAGCCCCTCATTGTCTTTCCTTTTCAGAACAAGATGACATGTCTATCACACATCCTCAAAACTTACCCTTGCATATAGAGGTATTGATCCAAAGACATAGGGTTAAGAGAGATCTCATAGATGGTGGAGCTGGTCTAAATATTTTCACTTTAAACCTTGTCAAGTCATTAGGGTTATCTGAGTCTTCCATTGATCCAAAGAAGCAAATCACTATTAAGGCTTATGATGAAGAGGAAAGATCTTCAAAGGGTATGATCATTCTACCAATTCAAGTCAGACCTATCAAAAAGGACACTATATGTCAGGTCCTTGACATTAAATTGACCTACAACATCTTACTAGGAAGGCATTGGATACATGAGATGCAAGCGGTACCTTCTACCTATCACCAATGCATAAAATTTCCATACCTGGGGGAGGAGATCACAATTGGAGGAGATTCAAACCTGTTCCAAAATTGTAATGCTTTAAATCCAAGTCAAGAATTGTATATTAATCATAATAGGGAAAGATTTATCTCTAATATTACCATGGAAGAGGCCAAACAGGAAAAGTCAGAACCAACATCAAATGTCACATCTACTCCTAACCCTATTCAAACTAACTCAACTACATCAACTAAGGGAAAAGAAAAGATGAGTTATGAGGGTTAAAATTCAAAGGATGATTTAGTTCAGACTTCAACATTAAGATTGGAAACTTCTAAACCCACTAAGAAAGAAAGAGAACAAACTAAGAAAGATCACTATGAAAAGATGAGTGACCTAATGCATCAAGTTGAGAAATAATGCAAAATTAACTCAAAAGGAGTATGAGAATATTCCATTTCCCTCTTTGACTTACCTACATCTCTAAGGACACATGGGAAACCATCCAAAGATCATCAACCTCTTTAATACAATTCCCATTTTGTGAGGGAATGTGACAAACAAGAAATAGACAAAGAAGATAATGAGGTATTACAATGGCTCTATAAAGAAGATGATAATTTAGATAATTCCAATGAAAGGGTGCAACATATCAATACCAAACTGATCAATATGGAAAAGGATTTGATATCATGAAGAAAATGGGTTATAAGGGGTGAGGACCCTTACGAGTTCAAGATAGAGGGTTGTTAGAACCTATTGAACCATTTTAGAGAGCCAAAGAAGAGAAAGTCAGCATAGGCTTTCAACATAAAGGAGAAAGTTCAAGTCCCATGCATGATTTTCATGCACATATTCATATGGTAGGTTCTGAAAGTGAAGATGATTCTATAGATTATGAGTGGGATTCCTTGTCCAAAGAATCTTGTTATGACATAGAGGTTGATACCATTCACACTTATGCAATTCCTCCTAAAGTTGAGAATCGAGAACCTGTGGCTCAAAGTTTGAATTCAACTCAAACATCAAGTGAACCTCAAAAAGTCAACATAGAACAAGCATCTCCTTTCACTCAATGGGTAGGAGAACCTTGGGTACCTTTGTGGGTGGAAGATTATAACCTAGTGTTTAATCCACATGCTTTCTTTCCCATAGAAATCTTAGAGGACTCTGATGAAGAGGATTTTGATCCTTCTTCCATGGACCATCTAGAAGAGGCACATGTCATAGACCATGATGATAAAATATATGAACCATCTAATGAATTCATGTCCTTAAATCCTTCAAATGAAATCCCATTCAATGAATCTTTGTCCTTAATGCATCCTGAACTTATCAATTGGGATCTGTCTGAGTCAAATGACTTACTCTACTTCCCAAATGACAATACAATGGCCTTATACCTCAATGCGGTCAAACCCAATTCTTCCACCAATGAATTCACTCCAGAGATGATGATAGGGGAAGGTGTTAAACCTCTTAATCCAAACAATGAAGAGAAAATATACAAAAAAATGAGAAGGTCTAGTGGTGAAACCCACCATGTAGCAGTGCTAGACCCAAAAAAAAAGTAAAAATAAAGGATGTTTCTGAAGGTGAAAACCCAACTGTGGCCCCTAAGGGAGAGAGGTTGGACACCTTACTAGCTCACAAAGATGAAAGTTCACCTATACTTATTGAACCCATAGAAAAGGTTAACATTGGAATAGAAAGGGATCCTAAATTCATTCACTTAGCAACATCTTTGAGTCCTTTGGAGAGATAAGAGTTCATTGCATTCTTTCAAGAAAAAAAAATCAACTTTGCATGGTCATATGCTGACATGCCCAGATTAGATCCAAGTTTCATAATGCATCACTTAAATGTGAAACCAGGGGTTAAGCCCGTAAAGAAAAAGTTGCAAAAAATGCATCCACATATAGCCCTATTAGTCAAAGCTGAATTGGAGAAATTGCTCAAGGCAGGATTTATAAGAGTAATAGCATATGTTGAATGGATCTCCAATATTGTACCAGTTACCAAACATGATAAGACCATAAGAGTCTGCACATATTTTAGAGATTTAAACCTTGCTTGTCCAAAAGATGACTTTCCCTTACCTAGCATTGATGCTATTGTGGATCTCACTATAGGTCATTCTATGCTTTCACTTATGAATGGATTTAGTGGGTATAACCAAATTCGCATAGCACCTGAGGATAAAGAGAAGATAGCATTTACATGCCCATGGGGTACCTTTTGTTAGAATGTAATTCCCTTCGGTCTCAAAAATGCCAGAGCCACTTATAAAAAAGCCATGACTACCATTTTCCATGACATGATGCACACCTTTATGTAAGATTATGTGGATGAAATTTTAGCTAAGTCGCATAAAAGAAAAGATCATCTATCCATACTTGACAAGATTTTTACAAGGCTAGAAAAATTCAAGGTGAGACTTAACCCAAAGAATTGTGCTTTTGGGGTACAATCTGGAAAACTCCTAGGATACATTGTTTCAACAAAAGGCATTGAAGTAGATCCTGAAAAGGTACAAGTAATAATGGACATGAACATTCCAAAGAATATTAGTCAAATGAGATCACTTCAAGGAAGACTTCAATCTGTAAGAAGGTTCATTTCTAAATTGGCAAAAAAATGCCATTCTTTCACCATATTACTACAGAAAGACACCGTCTTCACATCGGATGAGGAGTGTGATAAAGCCTTTTCATTGTTAAAAACATACATGATGAATCCACCTATCTTAATGTCACCAATTCAAGGAAAACCTTTATTACTCTACATTTCAACAACGGAAAGATCTCTAGGAGTCTTATTGGCACAAGAGGATGATGAAGGAAAAGAAAGAGCTATCTACTATTTGAGTAGAACTTTGATCAAATATGAGTTAAATTATAGCTTCATGGAAAGGGCTTGCCTAGCAGTGGTATTTCCCTCTCAAAAGTTAAGACACTATATGTTGTTGCATAAGGTGAAACTCAGAGCTAAAATTGATCCCTTAAAATACATACTTAGCAAAATAGCTTTAACTGGAAGGATTGCGAAGTGAGTCGTGGTACTTAGTGAATTCGACATTGAATATGTTGATAAAAAAGAAATCAAAGGTCAAGTTATAGCCGATCAATTGGTTGAATATCCTCAAGAATCTACACATCCTATACAAAGTGGAATTCATAGATTCTGAAATTGTGAATGTCGAACCAAGCCATGGACTCTATACTTTGATGGATTGTATACCAAAAATGGCAGTGGAGCAGACATTCTTTTAATTACACCACAAGGTTACACAATCCCAAAATCTTACAAGTTATTGTTCCCTTTCACCAATAACATAGCAGAGTATGAAGCTTTGGTCATAGGAATCAAGAAAGCCTTGGAATGGAATGTCACAGAATTACAGGTCTATGGGGACTCTCAATTAGTCATTACTCAAGTTAATGATGAATATAATACTGGGTGCCAGCAAGAAGTTGAGTCCACTTTTTGGGCAAAAAGTGGAAGTGTTTTTCTTGTTTTTCAAATTTTCTGTCAATTGATGTCAAAAATTGAGGCACTTAGATATTTAATCATAGAAAAATTCACTAATAGAATATGTAGTTCTCGGAGTCTAGTTTTGAAATATGTAATTTTTTTAATACCCACATGGTAAAAAATATATTTTAGTAGGCATGTTTAAAAACCCCTTTTTAAAATTTCAGTTTCAGGACCATACCACACACGTGTACGACCACCCTATTTTGAAGTAAATAAATGAATTTTTTTTAATCCTTCAGGGGAAAGGTAGCTAACACATCAAAGATTGGTCAGAATATTTTTAAATTTTTTTTAATTGAATATTTTTTTTTATTCATTTTTAATTGAGTATAAAGTACATTTTCAAAACCTCTGGTGTACGGCCACCATAATTTGATGAAAATTTCACTTTTTTTTATTTTATTTTTATTTTTTATCTTGAAGGAAATTCTATGTAGATTGGTCACATATAATTCATTTTTTCAAAAACTGAAAATAAAAAAAGTTATTAAAATTTTAGTTAACCTTACTATTTCAACTTTAGGTACCAATTTGGCATAATAATTATTGAAAAAATACTAAAATTTGTCATATCATTATAAAAATTATATTTTTATAATCTGTACAATAT
>MU223656.1:0-10977 GCA_018584345.1 Thuja plicata
GGCAATAGGTCGCCTTTAGTGGGTTTTATTGTGTTTTTCATGCTTTTACTAACCCTATATTGCTAAAACAATGATCTATTGAAGTGTTTGTGTCCATCTAACAGGTACCCATTATCACACTCACACCCATGGGTATGATTAACTGGAGTCTCATGTTTCTCAATGTAGAGCTTGTGGTCATAGTGTTCATGGATTGTCTTAGGCTTCCAATTGATCTTTAGCTTCTTTTCAATCAGTGGCATGTGTGTCTTTAGTTGATTGGATAGTAGCAATTTTACCAATTTTGTCTCGATAATTTATCCTCTTATTTTTGTTGATCAAAGTCTGAATGAGATGCAAGTTGAACAATATAATAGAAATATGTTCATAGATTATGAGCCTATCCTAGATTATCAAAATAAACTTAAATCATGAAAACCATATCCTAACATTTCTACTATTAAATAAATGCGTCTACAACTTATCCAATTAGTTCCCTAATTTAATGATAAAAAATGAATTAACAAATTTATATTAATTAAAATTCCATCCCAACTTGCTACCAAAAGTTCAAATATCTACAAACCAACTACACAATTTAAAGATCATCACTACAAACCAACTACCAAAAGTTCAAATATCTAACAAATAATATCTACCAAAATATAAAATATCTGGCACGACCTTGTTTTTTTTTAGATAACTCCCAACGTTGCTTGTCCTTTGGACACTCCTTGTTTATGAAGCGGTCACACGACAAGTCCTTTCTAGATATATGGAATGTCCTCTCTTAACGATAGGCAATGCCTGCCAACCCATTTATACCAGGAAGAGAAAGGGTTGAAGCTCACATTATGGCTTTCTTACACAACCACTCCATCAAAGTTGAAGATTGTTTGTTGGAGAGGAATACCAACCTTCCCTCTTCCTTCGCATTTTCGGTCGATCTCGTCAATGGAGAAGAGAACAATATTCAACAATTATCTCCTCCTAATCTAAGGAGAACAAGTGGAACTCAATCATTCAGTACTCGAAGTGGGAAGGAAAATGCTTCACCCAAACGACAGAGAGCTACCCAAGTTCGTTATTTGTCTGAAAAGGCTTTTTCTTTAACTCTTACGCCCTTTACACAGTTATCACGATTTCAGGTAGGTTTGTTATGAACATTTATCCAATGATTTGGAAGAAAGATATTTAAGTTTTGAAGGTTTTTCTTGAAACCAGAGGCGAAGGAACAGAATGAATGAGAAATTGAAAGCTCTTCAACTTCTGATTCCTAACTCGAACAAGGTTGGCTTATTTCGATGGCTTTCCTTTTTACGATAGTGTTATCACAGAGGTAGAATCATTGAACTAGTATATAAGTTACTATTCATTTCCATTATTTTTGACAGACAGACAAAGCTTCCATTCTTGAGAAAGCAATCGCGTACGTCAAACAGCTACAGCTTCAACTTCAACTTCAAGTAAGTTGCTCCATGCTTAATAATAGTTCTTGTTTTCAAATAATTTTTCCCAACTTCCATTTTATTTACCTGGGTGTTGTAGATGCTTTCTTTTCCAAATAAGATGAACCCATCAATAGTTCTTGTTCAAGTTCTAATAACTTCTAATAATATTTTGAAACATCCATTGTAGATGCTTTCTTCTTTAAGAAAGATGAACTCATCAATAGTTCAAATTCTCATAGCTTCTAATAATATTTCAAATTTCTATTTTCACTTACATGGGTGTTGTAGATGCTTTCTTCTTCGAATAAGAGGAACCCATCAAATACTTGCATGAGTATTGAGATGCTTAATAATAGTTCTTGTTCAAATTCTCATTACTTCTAATCATATTTCCTAACTTCCATTTTCGCTTACATGGGTGTTGTAGATGCTTTCTTTTCCGAATAAGATGAACCCATCAATAGTTCTTGTTCAAATTCTCGTTTCTTTTAATCATATTTCTTAACTTCCATTTTCACTTCCATGGGTGTTGTAGATGCTTTCTTCTCCGAATAAGATGAACCCATCAATAGTTCTTGTTCAAATTTTCATTACTTTTAATCATATTTCCTAACTTCCATTTTCACTTACATGGGTGTTGTAGATGCTTTCTTCTCCGAATAAGATGAACCCATCAAATACAAGGATGGGTGTTGAGATGCTTAATAATAGATCTTGTTCAAATTCTCATTATTTCTAATCATATTTCCTAACTTCCATTTTCACTTACATGGGTGTTGTAGATGCTTTCTTCTCCGAATAAGATGAACCCATCAAATACTTGGATGGGTGTTGAGATGCTTAATAATAGTTCTTGTTCAAATTCTCATTACTTCTAATCATATTTCCTAACTTCCATTTTAACTTACATGGATGTTGTAGATGCTTTCTTCTCCAAATTAGATGAACCCATCAAATACTTGGATGGGTGTTAGATGGTTAATAATAGTTTTTGTTCAAATTCTAATTATATTTCCTAACTTCCATTTCTAACTTCCATTTTCACTTACATGGATGTTGTAGATGCTTTCTTCTCTGAATAAAATGAACCCATCAAATACTTGCACGGCCAAGAAACTTCCATGCTCTGAGAGGGAGTACTTCAGAGCCCCACCCTCTTTAAGCAACTCATATTCATCAACAGTAAAAGACTTAGATTTGAATGGTTGCCCATCTCTTCGGGCTTTAAATCATTTTCAGAAATGTTGTAGTATATTTTCAGTTGCAGTAGCAGTAGTATATTCTGGAAGCACCTTTTGAAGTGCAAAGAGGAGCACCGGATATATAACTGTTGGGATTATTTGTACATGATCAACTCTACGTATTAGAGATGATCTCTTATACCTCATTTAAAATCTCTGGTCTCTTACACTATGCATGTATAATAAACCTTTGACATAATAAAATAAATGTTATAGACATTCCAAACAAAATATAAATATATTATTGTTTTCCTCACTTCCTTTTTGAAACTCCACATAAACATTTTGGGAAGGAGTATTGTTTATAAGAGGCACCAATATTCCTTAAGAATATTTTACTTCATTTTACAAGTTTTTATTAATTTGTTCAGGAACCGTCTCATATTTTACTTCTTTTCTCTACAGTGTCATTGGGCGCTTTCACCTATAGTTAGTAGTAAAATTAGACATATTCAAGGAGAATAGATAGCTGCTCTTAATAGTGGCATGTTATTTATTTCTATATTTTATTGCAAAAAGGAACGTTTGTGCATGCGTTTTCAAATATAGAAACTCATCAATCCATCAACTCAATAAAGTATTGCCCGTTTCAACTGTTTTAGTAGCATTATTAAACGTTTACTGACATATAGATAACTGGCAGTACAAATGGCATGGGGATTTCGATGCTCGTAGCAATCTGAAAAAATAAATATTGATTTGGAAGCATGTCCTTAAAAAGGTTTTTAGGTCATATGTTAGCATCATCTTACTTAAATTAGTTCTGGTCAACATTTAATTGATTTTTATTTCTAATTAATTTATTCTTCAATCACATTATTTTATTTTATTAGTTTCAAAACATTAAAATTTTATTATTATTATTATTATTTTAAATAGAAAAATAGATATATATGTAGAAGTGAGTGATTTATATACAATGGACTAAAAAATATTATCTTATTTTGATATATTTTCATTAAAATTTATTTTTCTTAAAACTAATAAAATAATAAAATAACTTTACCATTGTAAAAGCCTCGCAAACCCCTCCTTCTTATAGGGTTCAATAATCTTCTATTGAATGTTGGCATAAAAAAGTTGTAATGCTTGCGGTTATGACTCGCATCAGCTATAGTATTCTTAGTTTAGACCTAATATTTGTAATGTTCATTAATCATTATAAGCTTATCATTAGCATTTAGTTTCTTCCCAACTCATTGATCGATATGTATTTGGTAGGTTGGATACTAGAAAATTTACTTATCTCAATTTTTCTATTGTCATCCCAATTTCAAGTTTCAACCTCTAGATGAAATACAAGATGAATACACTGATGATATTGTTCTTACAAGATAGGAGCCTATCTTGATTGATTAGAATAACCCTAATGTATTATTGTATTAAAATATCAAGATATAAATATCAACTATAATCAAGAAAACTAGCAAAGTTTATTCTCATTTGTATTAGACAAGAAGAAAAGCATGCAACAAAGAAAAAAGTAGATAAGAAAAAACTATGAAACTATAGAATATAGTGGATATATGAAAAATCTGATTCCACCTAAACCAAGAATCTAAAATAGTCTCATAATATTTTTTCAGCTTTAAAATATAAATAACAATAAAAAAATAATTACTACAGAGTGATAGATAAATCACTAGATTATATAGCTCATTAATATAGAAAATTATAGGTAATAAAGTAATTTTTGACACTAAAATAAGACTAAAGGGTTAGTAGGGATTCAAAAGAGAAAAAGGGAGAAGGGAATTTGGCCCATCATTACACAGAAGACCCTAGCATTGAAGAGATGATAATGAATTTTGAAGAGGATGGTCAAGCTACTTGTTGCCACTCTAGCAATGTGGTTCCTGAGGAGGTTGAGTTATTTTCCATATTGATATCCTCGTGAAATCTGGTATAGATATCAAAGATGTTCTTGTGCGTGAGTCAATTGACGTGTTGGTGCTACTAAAAAATTTGCTAATGGGCGGGACAAGTTATTTAATGTGATTGTTTTTAATCAAGGATAAAGTGAGTTACCTATCCTCTATGATGAATGAATTTTCTAGTGTTTGGAATAAGGGGTTGGAAAAGGATAGCTAAAGCAAAATGATGGTTTTAATTTAGCAGTCGCCAAGGATGTTAAGTCCATGAAAATGGACTAGAAGTAGAAAATGAAAATATTGGAACAAACATTGGTAAAGTACACAATAAGCTTAACGAACTAGCCTCTCCCAGCAGCTATGTGGTCTAGAATAGTGCGGTGGCCCTTTAAATGCTTGATGAGGAAGCTCAAGTATTCAAATCAGGTGTTTCTCTGAAAAAAGGAAAATCCATACTACAAGGTATTGACACTGCCTATGTAGATGTGGGCATTGTTTCCCATTATATTGATCAAGGTAAAATAGTTTATACTTTTCTACAAGGGCCTTCGGCTAGAACGCGAAGCCAATCAAAAGTCGCTAGTGATAAACTCTAGATTGTTCATGAAGTAATAGATATGCATGATGAGGTGGTTGACACAAATCTGGAGGTCACCAGAATCCTTGAAGAATTGCATTAGGTGAGTTTGAATTTGTGACCCTATTTTGTGTTATGTTGGTTTTCTTATCTTTTTGTTAATGCTTAGCTACTGGATCTAGTTTTATTTCATTTTGTTGATAAACAACCTTTTGTTGTAAATGGTTTTGTGTTCTCTTCAAAACTTGTTTTACCTTAATAAAAAACAACATTAGTTTTATAAATGGTGATTTGATAGAGTAATTAAAATTTGAGAACTCTTTTCAAATCCATTCAGTTAAAAGAGAGATATTTATGATAAAGCTTTTGTTGATTTCAAAAAAATTATTCCAAGCTCAAGAAAAGGTTTGTGTTTTCTAGCGACTCTTCTTTCTACCTACTAAATCCAAATGGAAACTTTAAAACATAATACAATCATCCAAAAACTATAAAATAAAATGACAGAGTTATTCCTTCAATTATTCATACATTATGGAAAGACACTACAAAAAATAATTTGATACAACAATTGAAAAGAGATCTCTAAAGTGTAGTATATGCACAAATTTATTTATTCAAAATACTTTTGAAAATATTCAATCGATTGCAAGTATCTAAGCATG
The DNA here is from genome assembly GCA_018584345.1 of Thuja plicata. Taxonomy (NCBI): domain Eukaryota; kingdom Viridiplantae; phylum Streptophyta; class Pinopsida; order Cupressales; family Cupressaceae; genus Thuja; species Thuja plicata. Next base: position 5,782 of record MU223656.1, read on the forward strand.
AGGTCAAATTTTGTGCTACAACCAATGTCGACCCTACTCAAACCAAAAATAAGTGTGGACATTTATCAATACATAAAAAAGAAAGCTCCGTGGATAGAGAGAATAAGCACATTAATTTTTTGAATTAGTTCCTGCAATGATCCTAGGATATTCACAAACATTTGATTTGTTGAATGATAAAGAAAATATTTCTTTGGAAGAATTTATGACAACTATCAATAATTAGATTCCAGTTGTTTCTTGCTCAAAGTATTCTTGCATATGTTATGCTTGTATTGTTACTCATTATAAAATTTAGACCATAACCCTGTAACACTCAATAATTAGTGTTTCTTGTTTTGAAGGCTTTACAAGTAATTTAAATAATATTGGTGTGACCAAGAGATAGTGAATGTGACAAGATAATTTTAGAAGAATTAGTTGATCATAGAGAAAGTCCCTATGCTTATGCTTTTCTAATATCTAATTCATTCTTTTCTCTCTATATGATTCAAGGGATGGTTGCAGAGTGAATATTTGGTAGACTCATATCTCGCCTATATTGTGTATCGTACACAAATCCAAATAAATAGAATGAATTTATAAGAAGTCCAAAGAATATGTGTGTATATTTGAATATTTTTGAAACTGTGTGTTTTATTTAGCCAATTGGTTGTAGCAGAGTTTGGCTCCCATAGATTGATTATTTGCAAAGGTGGTAGGATTTGTACAAAATGTATTCTTAAAAAATACTATAGATATTTTGAAGCAAATGCAATTGGAAAGTGTAGGCCAAACTCTAGAATATTATAGATACTTCCTCCTTGCCCATGTGGGAGCTTTGGAACAAGATACATATATCTATCATGATAGATGCAGGGGGAAGTTTTTGTCTTTCTTACGAAAATAAACAATAAATAAACATTTTAATGGAACACAAATATTCTGTTATCAAACAGTTGAATGATCACAATAACTTCTCTCCCTTAAGGCCTCTTAAACATGATGTGAAGCTTTAAAAAAAGGAACAAGATGATTATCAAAGTTTCTTACCTCAAATAATATTCCTACATATTGTCAAGTTCAAGATCTTGACTTCGCTTTGTGTTATGTCCACATAAAGACTTGTGATTGACAACAACTAATTCAATTGACTCAACATATCCTTATTGTAAGCATATGGAAAAATACAACTAAAATAATAACATTATTCTCTATGAAAAAGTTGATCACTTTATAGTAAAGATGAGTACATAGCACAATAGTAAGATTGTATGACTTCCAATTGCAATTATTTAATTCACTCAAAAAATTTATTGACATGAGTTCTTTCCATACTTGTATAATTATAGACGTCTCTTGACATAAACATAAAATTACTATATGTTCTTATACTTACAATTGATGTCAAAGCTTGTAATTTTATTAATATTATTCTCTTATTACCTATTTGTATTATTATTTTTATTTCATTATTAATTTGTCAAGATAACAAAGCATAGAATAGTTGGAACCTAATTTATGATTTAGAGTGATTGTTGTGTTTGGGTTGTAGGAGGGCCCCTCACTATTTGTGTATTTGAGATCTTATCTATGATTTGCATTAAGTTCTGTGTTTGGAATCTTATCTAGTATCGACTCAGGACGACTTTGCCGATGTATGCAGAAGACTTAGATAAAATATCCAAACGTAACAGGTTAAAACGCCTAACAAAACAACACATATATTGTGTTACTAAATGTATATTTTCTTTCGATCGTATACCACAAAAAAAACAGAAGTCATCAGTGTTAAAAGTAAATATATGAAGAGTATACAGAAAAATTTGAAAGAATTCGAAGACGAGGTTACCGAGGTATGCAGAAGAGAGGCAGAGCTGCCCACGTTAACATTTTGCCTGGAGTACCTCTATTTTTTTTTAGTTTTATTCATAATTTTCCTCTCTTTTTAGTCCCGGCCTCTAAGGCGGGGACTGTTGTTTTCGACCCCTTATTTGGAATTAATGTCTGCTTAGGAAGTCGTGCAGCTGGCTTATATCTCCGTTTATACCATGATCAGTGTAAATTTGTCCATTAAACGAAATTTACACATTTTATTATCTGTCATCTCATTGGATATCTTCTCTTTTCTGGGTGGTCTTTTCCATTTTCTTGTTTGGAAAATTTAAGGGAAAATAGGGTTGCAGAGATGGAAGCGTGGCAGTTTGCAAAGATGGAAGCGTGGCAGTTTGCAGAAGCAAAAGACGTGCCATTTGCGGGAGGTTTCCTGTGGCATCTTGCATGTAAGCTTCGTCTTTTTCCTTGTCAGTGTATTAAAATATTCTCGCATTCCCTTTCATTTCATGTGTCATTCATTTTCATCTGCTGTCCAGATTCAAATTCTTAACACAGACATTGTTTATAAATATCTGAGAAGTGAGGCATCTTGCTACTCTGCTGCCTTTGGCTTCATTGAAGGCCAAATGTATTGCGCAACCTCCAAGCTACTGTAGTATGAATACCACTCAATACAGGGAGTTAAATTTGTTGAATTTTGAGTGTGGGTTAAGCTGCATGTGTGCACATTTTTACCTACCACATTTCTTCTCTCCAAGCCTGAGTGGTGCTGGTTTTGATAAATAAAATCTATTTTCACATTTAGCATGTTAACTGCCCAATAATTATCGGAGACATTTTCATTATAAACATAAGGCTTATAATATTTCATTTAGAAAGGATTGAAGAGAGCGTCTAAGTCTATGACCAATTTTTTTTAAAACACGGATTCCTCGACTTTCTTATCATTGGCATCGTCAACAGCATGGTAGAATTTTCTTCTCATCGGCATCGTCAGCAGCATGGTAGAATTTTGTGGAGAAACATGAGGTAAATCACAGGTTTTGGTTGCTTTGGCCTAGTATCTTGTTGATCCCAAGAGATACATCATCAAAAAATGTCAAAATTAGGGTATTCTCTGTTAATTCTCTATTGCAATTTGTAGGGACAAAAATGCCTAACATTAAATTTTTTCTAATGCCAAACTTTTTGTGGTTGTTTTAAACTTTTAGGGACCCTAGCTCGGACTTATTTGTGGCAATTTAGTACACATTGGGAACAAGGATTTAGTAATTCCAGTGGGACTCCTCTTAAAGCATTCAAACAACCAGGCAAATTAATTGACAAATAATTGACTGTATGCAATCATGGAAACTGGAAATTAAAAATAACTAATTTTGTTGAATACCTATACTTGTTGGGAATATTTTTGACCATAAGAGTAGTGCGAGGTGCGCCTTCATATAATTCTGCTGCATTATCGTCAAAAATTAAAATTACCAGAATCTCTTGAACAAGCCCGTGGACTCAAGCCTGTGGGGTAACTCAAATGATGAGCTCCTCCATTGTCAAATCCCTTGTGAGCAAGAGGAAAATTCCATAATAGCTTTTGCTATTGCTGCAGCGTTTCACTTGCGAGGTGAATTAAGAAACACAATTAAGTGTTCTTAAATTGTTGTCATGTGTACACGTGCTTCCAACGTGTCTTCTATACAGCATTGCAGCGTGCTTTGCATGCTGAAGAAATGTCTAAACTGAAAATGCTTCTGGAATTTAAAAAAAATAGAAAATAATAAAACCACCAGGAAAATCCCCACTAACTAATCACAAAAAAGAAACAAAGGTTGCACGCAGCTGGAGTCCCTGCCTTAGGTAGGGGAGCAGCAGCAGCAAGTGGTCATTTGGCTTAGCGTTGGGCAGAATGATGGTCAACACCAGATCAAATAACTACTTATGTCATTGCTTCTGCAGTTTCATTTGCATTAGCTATTCGATTGTGATGGAATCAAAGTGCAAAATACCAAACATAGTTTGAAGACAGTGCAAACGAAAGCTGGTGCTAAAGATCGAGGAGCCTAGAAACTGTTATGGAATGTTAACTAACAGATTTGATTGATTTAAGTAATTTTGGAGACTATATGACTGTGCTAGATAATGCTAATGTTCTAGAAAACTTACCAGAGCTTAGAATATTTGTATGGCTCATAAAATAGAGATTGTATTTGTCATTGTTCATCAATTTTGGAGTGAAATTGAAGTGAAAAAAAATTGCTTTTCTTGAGGAAATACCAAAATATCCTTCTAAAATATCTTGCCAAGCTATAAATAAAATGTGATCCATAATTATCTAACGTAATTATGACTTTTCCTATTCTAAGTGCATCCAAGAGCCAATTGAATTAGAGTTTGTTCCTGTGTTGGAGAATGTGCTTTCACCTCTTTCTGTAGTAAAGACACATCCAGCTTATGGTTTTAAATATCTAATCATGTAAAGAGGAAGGGACGACATTATAAAAGGTTCCCATAGCTAGACTTCCCCAACACTTCTCCACTTGCATTCAGAATATCATCAACAGTGAGTCCTTCACCTCCTTCAAAATGAATTATTTGTTCACACCGATTTGGCTCCTGATGGCCATTTTAAAAAGAAGTGGATTATTTGGCTCCTGATGGCCTGCATATATTGTAAGAGCATTCAACAAGCACAAGTCCCAGTAGAAGCACTGCACTCACAGACCCAACTATGATCCATGCAATGGCCCTCTCCCATCATAAATTATAGCTACTTAACATGGTTCTGATTTTGGCTTTACTTGCCATGATTTCAAATAGGTCTACAATATTGTAATGCCTGGCCGGTCTCATAAAAAAAATTCTCCTTTGATTTGCTCTATCACGCACAATTTTCCTTCTCTCAAGGCATCTGCTGTTTCAAAGTGATTCTGAAACCACCGACCCTAGATCAGTCATTTACAACTACACCAAGCAAGCAAACCGTGTTCCATTAGGCAGGGACTTCAGCTGCGCGCAGCTCTTGTTTCTTTTGCTTTCAGAAAAATTATATATTGTAAATATATTCATTTGTAGATTAATAAAAGAGTTTATTGTTCGTATTCTTGATCTAAATTTTTCCCCTTTTATCTGCAAGTACGTTCTTTCTTTTCTTGCTAGATCCAATGTGATGTATAGGTCAATCTAAAATTTTATATGGTATTAGAGTTCCATAAATTTTACATGTTATTAGAACACAAAATTTTACAATACTATGACTTAGTTGATTAATGAAATGTCGTTAATTATTATTTGTGGGTTTTTTTTTTTTTTTTTTCAGATAAAAGAGACTACACTTGTATAATATCACAAAAATTGACTTAATCATAAGGAGAAGAGTTAGAGGAAGTA
>MU223656.1:11009-39001 GCA_018584345.1 Thuja plicata
TCACTAGGCACTTTTTGTTAAAAAAAAAAAAAAAAAAAAAAAGAGTTCAAAAATAGAATTAGGGAATCCAAAAACAAGATACAAAACATTAGATTTATTATGGTTCACCAATATGACCATATTTACTCTTCAAGTAGGGCAATATCTTTATCTAGTACTCAGTTATGATAAAGTACTCAGTTATGAAATACATAATTTGTACTCATTCTTATATACAATTATTCAAGTTTTCAAATATGAAGAGATAATAGAGAAATGAATAGATAGAGAATGGACATATCAAAGGTCAGATGATCATTGGAATTCACATTTTCAACAATCCCCCACTTGAATGTCCTTACCTAGGATTTTATAAAATAACCAAATCGGAAAGATCCCATTGTTTTCTAATGGTTATCTTTCTCCATTTTTAATTCTCTTCTACTAGCATGGAATCTCTATTCTATATAGGTCCATTTCTAATAATGAAATCTAATTTAAGGTCGAGATCACATTTAATACTAGAACATTAGGAATACGTATCTTACTATTTTGATAATTATATTTTTGTCATTTTCCTTAAATTTTTAAATTGTAAATTTAACGTCATTATTCTTGAATTTAAATTGTAATTTAATTTACAACTTTCCTTGATGTTTCTGGCATGTGTTTATTTTTCCAACAATAAATATTTTTTAGCTCCCAATTACATAGATTCTTGTAGGTTTTTTTTTTTTAAATTTAGTTCTTGGCTTTTTGTTTCTTCATTATACAATGAATGACAATAAGTAATAAAAAATATTTGTATACCCCTATGAAAAAAATTTCATGCTAAGTTTTAAGACAATGGAGACAATAAAACATAACTAAATTGCATAAAACTTAACTATTTTATAATAACTTTTGTAACACAACGCAAAATTGCAATAACATGATATATTATTTAAAATCACATGGGACAATATCAGTTAGCTAAATGAAATTAATTAAAATATAAAATCAATGTATCATTTTGTATGAGGCATATTAATAATACATAAATTTTAAATAAAAATAAACTAATACTTCCTAGAGATTACAAAAATTGCATACCTTTCTCTTCCAAAGTTTCTCTCACATTTTTCCATCATGTATTCACATCACCTGTAATACCAATATTTTCCAACAAGACTACACAACTAGATGCACATCATAGGGTTAGATTGGCAATCAATTAAAACACCAATAAGATAGATACTATCATCATAATAGATAGATCTGTAATACCCAAAACTCTTAATAGTAAAATCTAACCATTATTTTTGTAAATTCTACTTTTCATGATCAATTTATGTCTTTGGGTAAGACACACTAAAAATTTACTTTACATGGAAACTAATCATTTGTTTTTAATACACAAATTGAAGTAAATTACTGACATCACAATACATTGTATACAAAGGTCATATCATATTGCATCAGGATATCTAAGTAATGAACATGCTAGAGAACATGTACATGGTTGTTTCACATCAAGGATTAGGTGTCTTGGCCAAACATAAATTGCTAATGAAGGTAATTATTAACTCAATCCACTTAATTCATATTTATAATACATAGAATTAGCATAGATGGACCTATAACAATTTAGGATCTTGGCTCATGTTGTACTACGAACATTATATTCACGAATCAAATAAGAGATATATTCCAAAATAAATAAATGATAGTCACGAATAAAATAAAAGATATATTATAGTCACGAATCAAATAAGAGATATATTATAGTCATGAATCAAATAACATATATATATTCATAAATAAATAAAAGATATATTTTAAGCTTATTAGAAAATTCCAATAAACTATTTCTATTTTCTAAATAGCTTTTGGAATGAATATAATTCACTTCGAAAACATCTACTAAACTAAATAAACTATTTCTATTTTCTAAATTAGCTTTTGGAATGAATATAATTCACTTCAAAAACATCTACTAAACTAAAAAATTGCATGGAATTGAGTTTCAAGACTTCTAATAACCATGAAATTAAAAAAAAAAAGTTTGTTATTTCACCTTGTCTCTAGAATAATATTTACATAAATATATTGTAATGGTAACAACTTCAAATAAATAAATTTTAAATAATTAACATAAATTAGTATTATAATATGTTAAACTAATATTCAATAACATTTTGATTCCTTTATATAGTTTTTCCCTATTTGTATTTAGTAAGTTTTTGATTAAGTGAAAAATAAGTTTTAAGGACCCAAAACCCATATATAGAGGATTACAAAGATATGATCATTAAAGTCTAGCAAGATAGAACCGTGACTACAAAACACAAAATAAAACGCTGGCAAGCAAAGAACAAAAAACAATAGACAACCAGGAATCGGCTAGAGGCCAGCAAACATAAAAAAAAAAAAAAAGAACATGACATCTCCGACACTAAACAAAGGTTTCAAGAAGCTTAGCTGCTTCAAGGTCCAGGCGAGTCATCTTGTCAATAGCAACTTTGAGGTCTTCAGTCTCTTTGTTGGCCTTGAGAGCCTCCTTCTTGGTACTTTCTTGAGTCCTCTTCCCAAGATCAACATTATCCTTAGGACTGGTATCCTTCACCTTGTCCACTTCAACAATGGCTTGTTCCTAATTGATCTGTACCAGCTTCCCCACCAGAATATTCAGATGTTCGATAGAGGCTTTGAGGATCTTGTAGCTTTGTTCTCCAATTTTATTTAGGGTAGATTTTAGACCATAAATCATCACATTAACTACCTCAAATTCCTTAACAAACTCAGAATCCATAGCCTTAGCATTATCAACATCTTTAGTCAGTTCTTTTTCATTTTTCAGAGAAAGTACTAGGCTTCCCCAACGCTTCCATAAAATCCAGCTTGCTAGTAAAGACACTCTATTTAAATTTGATCTTATTCACCACCTAAAAGACCCAATTAATGATTTTGTAAAATCCCTCAGCACCATCCTTAGCCACTTGTAATACACCAAAGGAATCATCTTTGCGGTAATTATCTAGGGCACTAAACATGACCCCTTCCCGAGAGCAAAAATTATCATTTTTATCAGCCTCCACACCAACTCGAGTGATCCCATCATCCTCGGTTATATTATTCTGAACATTACCACCCTGGGTAGTAATATGAACCCTGGAGGAGTGAGGAGGTGGGGAGGGAGCCAAGGTGAAAGCCTTATCTTTTCTCACAGTCCCATGGGGAGAGAGCTTGATTTTATTTCTTGGAGGGGAGGCTTCCAGCCTAGTGTTAGCCTCGGTATCTAAACCCCCAATTTCTTCAACCTCATCATCTTCCATATCACTTGAGAGTATAAGAATTCCTAATCAGCTTGAGAGTATAGTTGCATTGATATGAATGTTATAAGTTGCTGTTTGGTTGAGATTGCCAAATTTTAATAGCATATGCTTTCTTAAAAATTTTATATGATTTTTCTTGGAGGAAGGTTTTTAAATATACTTAGAGCTATGAGGATGGAGGAATATAATTTTCTTTGGAGATCAATTGTGAGGATTAGCTTTCACGAATATGCAAGCTAGCTTGATGACAAACAAAAGCGAGGATGAAGGGGAGGCAATATAAAGTCGAAATTATCTTCAAAAATATGGAGAATTGATATAAAATCATGTATAGGTGTAGGAGATATGATTGAATCCTAAGTTGGAGGTAAGGATTTGAGGGTGTGAATATTAAAATGTGAGAGAGTGCAAATACAAGCATAAATATAAATGATGGAGATGCATTTGAGATTTTAATGGATTGTGAAGATACAAAGGTGATTTTTTAGAATATAGCATAAATTAAAGTGATTTATAAATTTCAGATGAAATTAAAGTCAATTAACCTAATTAAATAAATAACCATGTCTTATTTAATCAAGTAGTTAAAATAATGTTAAACAAGGTCAACTAAAGAAGTCATATTTGTTTAATTTATCGGTGTTAAAAGTTAATTAAATATGATTTAGCTAATTAATAAAGATGGATTAACTTAATTAATAAAATAAATACGATATATTTATTTACCTATTAGAAAAAAGATCAGCTAATTGATTAAATAATTTTATATACTAAATTAGTGAAGATGTGATGCAGAATTAATTACCCATAAATAGATTTTAAGCATGTATTAATTGATATAGTTTCCATCTCATTGCAAGCAGTATTGAACACTTAGAACCAAGTTAAAACTGTCTTGTCTCTTGTATTATGATTTTGTTGGTCACGGTCATATCAATCATTATATTGTATGAGTAAGTTTCTAAACATGAAATTTGAAACAATATACACTTATTTAGGATCATAGAAGATGTTTTAATAATCAATAGTGGTTCTAAAAAAGCAGATTATTCACAAAAGATAAGTTATTAAATTTTTAATTAATTTTTTTTTCTCAAATTCAATAACTCAAAATTACGTACCTTCAATAAAATATTTCATAATCTTAAACAGTATATAATATTAAGAAAACAAGAATTGTAGTTGAGTGACAAAAATAATTGTTATGTGAAAGCACATTTTCAAGTTCAAAGTTTTTGATTTGATGTATTAGCATCATCCTACTCACTAGTTTGTGTTATCATATATATTTATCATAGCATTCATTGTTTTAATTACTAAGTAATGTACCCTTCATCCATACCAATTGTATTCTCAACTTTCAAAAATAATATTTTATTATCATAAATAAAAAAAATATTTATGTTAAGCTAATTGACTTATATATAATAATTGAAAATTTATTGTCTTTTTTTATTTTTATAAATTTTCTGAAAACAGATAAAATCAAAATATTTTTGACCACATTGGTATTGCACTTTGTAAAATTGTTAGAGTTATCCTAGCTCTTTTCCAAATGGATGCTAGTCCCCTCCAAGAGGAAATTGACATGGCAAAGTTATAATGCCCATGGGTGTAATTATCTGGAGTCTCATGTTTCTCAATGTAGAGCTTGTGGTCATAGTGCTCATGGATTGTCTTAGGCTTCCAATTGATCTTTAGCTTCTTTTCAATCTATGGCATATATGTTTTAGTTGGTTGGATAGTAGAAATTTTACCAATTTTGTTTCGATTATTTATCCTCTTATTTTTGTTGATCAAAGTCTGAATGAAATGCAAGTTGAGCAATATAATACAAATATGTTCATAGATTAAGAGCCTATCCTAGATTATCAAAATAAACGTAATTCATGAAAACCATATACTGACCTTTCTACTATTAAATAAAAGCCTCTTCAATTTATCCAATTAGTTCCCTACTTTACTGATAAAAATCAACTTAACAAATTTATATTAATTAAAAATCCATCCCAACTTGCTACCAAAACTTCAAATATCTACCAAAATATAAAATATCTGGCACGACCTTGTTTTTTTGGATAACTCCCAATGTTGCTTGTCCTTTGTACACCCCTTGTTTATGAAGCGGTCACATGACAAGTCCTTTCTAGATATATGGAATGTCCTCTCTTAACGATAGGCAATGCCTGCCAACCCATTTATACCAGGAAGAGAAAGGGTTGAAGCTCACATTATGGCTTTCTTACACAACCACTCCATCAAAGTTGAAGATTGTTTGTTGGAGAGAAAAACCAACGTTCCCTCTTCCTTGGCATTTTCGGTCGATCTCGTCAATGGAGAAGAGAACAATAAACAATTATTTCCTCCTCATCTAAGGAGAACAAGTGGAACTCAATCATTCACTACTCGCAGTGGGAAGGAAAATGCTTCACCCAAACGACAGAGAGCTACCCAGGTTCGTTATTTGTCTGAAAAGGCTTTTTCTTTAACTCTTATGCCCTTTACAGAGTTATCATGATTTCAAGTAGGTATGTTATGAACATTTATCCAATGGTTTGGAAGAAAAATATTTAAGTTTTGAAGGTTTTTCTTGAAACCAGAGGCGAAGGAACAGAATGAATGAGAAATTGAAAGCTCTTCAACTTCTGATTCCTAACTCGAACAAGGTTGGCTTATTTCGATGGCTTTTATTTTAATAATAGAGTGTTATCACAGAGGTAGAATCCTTGAACTAGTATATAAGTTACTATTCATTTCCATTATTTTTGACAGACAGACAAAGTTTCCATTCTTGAGGAAGCAATCGCCTACGTCAAACAGCTACAGCTTCAACTTCAACTTCAAGTAAGCTGCTCCATGCTTAATAATAGTTCTTGTTTTCAAATAAGTTTTGCCAACTTCCATTTTATTTATCTGGGTGTTGTAGATGCTTTCTTTTCCAAATAAGATGAACCCATCAATAGTTCTTGTTCAAATTCTCATAATTTCTAATAATATTTCGAAACGTCCATTGTAGATGCTTTCTTCTTTAAAAAGATGAACTCATCAATAGTTCTTGTTCAAATTTTCATAGCTTCTAATAATATTTCAAATTTCTATTTTCACTTACATGGGTGTTGTAGATGCTTTCTTCTTCAAATAAGAGGAACCCATCAAATACTTGCATGAGTATTGAGATGCTTTATAATAGTTCTTGTTCAAATTCTCATTACTTCTAATCATATTTCCTAACTTCCATTTTCACTTACATGGGTGTTGTAGAAGTCTCTGAATAAGATGAACCCATCAATTGTTCTTGTTCAAATTCTCATTACTTTTAATCATATTTCTTAATTTCCATTTTCACTTACATGGGTGTTGTAGATGCTTTCTTTTTCGTATAAGATGAACCCATCAATAGTTGTTCAAATTCTTATTATTTTTAATCATATTTCCGAACTTCCATTTTCACTTACATGGGTGTTGTAGATGCTTTCTTCTCCGAATAAGATGAACCCATCAAATACTTGGATGGGTGTTGAGATGCTTAATAATAGATCTTGTTCAAATTCTCATCATTTCTAATCATATTTCCTAACTTCCATTTTCACTTACATGAGTGTTGTAGATGCTTTCTTCTCCGAATAAGATGAACCCATCAAATACTTGGATGGGTGTTGAGATGCTTAATAATGGTTCTTGTTCAAATTCTCATTAGTTCTAATCATATTTCCTAACTTCCATTTTAACTTACATGAATGTTGTAGATGCTTTCTTCTTCGAATAAGATGAACCCATCAAATACTTGGATGGGTGTTAGATGGTTGATAATAGTTCTTGTTCAAATTCTAATTATATTTCCTAACTTCCATTTTCACTTACATGGGTGTTGTAGATGCTTTCTTCTCTGAATAAGATGAACCCATCAAATACTTGCACGGCCAAGAAAATTCCATGCTCCGAGATGACCCAGATGTGCATGAACATCAACTTGGGATTCATGGGAATGGGAACAAACATGAGCCCTTGGCAATGGAATAATGGGATAATAACAGTGCCACAGGGAGTTGAAGGACCAACAATACTACCATGGGGTAACGAACAAAACAAAGGGCTTTTTCAGAAGATTTCAGAAGGCAACAATGGATGTGAGGCAGGCAGAGGGAGTACTTCAGAGTCCCACTCTCTTTAAGCAACTCATATTCATCAACAGTAAAAGATTTAGATTTGAATGGTTGCCCATCTCTTCGGGCTTTAAATCATTTTCAGAAATGTTGTAGTATATTTTCAGTTGCAGTAGCAGTAGTATATTCTGGAAGCACATTTTGAAGTGCAGAGAGGAGCACCCGATATATAACTGTTGGGATGATTTGTACATGATCAACTCTACGTATTAGAGATGATCTCTTATACCTCATTTAAAATCTCTGGTCTCTTACACTATGCATGTATAATAAGCCTTTGACATAATAAAATAAATGTTATAGACATTCCAAACAAAATATAAATATATTATTCTTTTCCTCACTTCCTTTTTGAAACTCCACATAAACATTTTGGGAAGGAGTATTGTTTATAAGAGGCACCAATATTCCTTAAGAATATTTTACTTCATTTTACAAGTTTTTATGAATTTGTTGAGGAACCGTCTCATATTCATGCATGGGCGGTTCTTTTCTCTACAGTGTCATTGGGCGCTTTCACCTATATTTAGTAGCAAAATTAGACATTTTCAAGGAGAATAGATAGCTGGTCTTAATAGTGGCATGTTATTTATTTCTATATTTTATTGCAAAAAGGAACGTTTGTGCATGCGTTTTCAAATATAGAAACTCATCAATCCATCAACTCAATAAAGTATTGCCTGTTTCAACTGTTTTAGTAGCATTATTAAACGTTTACTGACATATAGATAACTGGCAGTACAAATGGCATGGGGATTTCGATGCTCGTAGCAATCTGAAAAAATAAATATTGATTTGGAAGCATGTCCTTGAAGTTAAAAGGTTTTTAGGTCATATGTTAGCATCACCCTACTTAACTTAGTTTTTGTCAACATAGAGATTTAATATAATATTCATTGATTTTTATTTCTAATTAATTTATTCTTCAAACACATTATTTTATTTTATTAGTTTTAAAACATTAAAAACAAATTATTCTTATTATTATTCTAAATAGAAAAATAGATATCTATGTAGAGATTACTGACTTATATACAATGGACAAAAAAATATTATCTTATTTTGATATATTTTTATTAATTTTTTTTCCTTAAAACTTATAAAATAACTTTACCATTGAAAAAGCCTTGCAAACCCCTCCTTCATATAGGGCCCAATACTCTTCTATTGGATGTTGGCATAAAAAAAGTTGTAATGCTTGCGGTTATGACTCACATCACCTATAGTATTCTTAGTGTAGACCTTATATTTGTGATGTTCATCAATTATTATAAGCTTCTCATTAGCATTTAGTTTGTTCCCAACTCATCGATTGATATGTATTTGGTTGGTTGGATACTAGAAAATTTACTTATCTCAACTTTTCTATTGTCATCCCAATTTCATGTTTCAACCTCTAGATGAAATACAGGATGAATACATTGATGATATTGTTCTTACAAGATAGGAGCCTATCTTGAATGACTAGAATAACCCTATTGTATTATTGTATTAAAATATAAGGATATAAATATCAACTATAATGAAGAAAACTAGCAAAGTTTAGTCTCATTTGTATTAGACAAGAACAAAAGGATGCAACAAAGAAAAAAGTAGATAAGACAAAACTAAGAAACTATAGAATATAGTTGATATATGAAAAATCTCTATCCACCTAAACTAAGAATCTAAAATAGTCTCATAATAATTTTTAAGCTTTAAAATATAAATAATAATAAAAATATAGTTACTACACAGTGATAGATAAAGAACTAGATTATATAGTTCGTTAATATTGAAAATTATAGATAATAAAGTAATTTTTGACACTAAAATAAGACTAAAGCGTTAGTAGGCATTCAAAAGAGAAAAAGGGATAAGGGAATTTGGCCCATCATTACACAGAAGACCCTAGCATTAAAGAGATGATAATTAATTTTTAAGAGGATGGTCAAGCTACTGGTTTTCACACTAGTAATGTGGTTGCTGAGGAGGTTGAGGTTAATTTCCATATTACTATCCTAGTGAAATCTGGTATAGATATCAAAGATGCTCTTGTACATGAGTCAATTGACGTGTTGGTGCTACTAAAAAATCTGCTAATGGGTGGGACAAGTTATTTAATGTGATTGTTTTTAATCAAGGATAAAATGAGTTACCTATCCTCTAGGATGAATGAACTTCACAATGTTTGGAATAAGGGGTTGGACAAGGATAGCTTGAGAAAAATGTTGGTTTTAATTTAGCAGTCGCCAAGGATGTTAAGTCCATGAAGATGGACCAGAAGCAGAAAATTAAAATACTGGAGCAAACCTTTGGTAAAGTACATAACAAGATTAAGGAACTAGCCTCTGTCAGTAGCTATGTATTCTAGAGTAGTGTTGTCGCCCTTTAAATGCCCAATGAGAAAGCTCAAGGATTCAAATCAGGTGTTGCTCTGAAAGAAGGAAAATCCATACTCCAAGGTATTGACATTGCCTATATAGATGTGGACATTGTTGCCTATGATATTGATCAAGGTAAAATAGTTTATACTTTTCTACAAGGGCCTTTAGCTAGAATGCGAAGCCAATCAAAAGTTGCTAGTGATCAACTGTAGATGGTTCATGAGGTAATGCATATGCATGATCAAGTGGTTGAGACAAATTTGGAGGTCTCTAGAATCCTTGAAGAATTGCATTAGGTTGGTTTGGAGTTGTGACCCAATTTTGTGTTATGTTGGTTTTCTTATCTTTTTGTTAATGCTTAGCTACTAGATCTAGTTTTCTTTCATTTTGTTGATAAAAAACCTTTTGTTGTAAATGGTTTTGTGTTCCCTTCAAAACCTATTTTACCTTAATAAAAAATAACATTAGTTTTAGAAATGGTGACTTGATAGAATAATTAAAATTTGAGAACTCTTTTTAAATCCATTCATTTAAAAGAGAGATATTTATGATAAAGCTTTTGTTGATTTCAAAAAAATTATTCCAAGATCAAGAAAAGGTTCGTATTTTTAGGGACTCTTCTTTCTACCTACTAAATCCAAATGGAAACTTTAAAACATAAAACAATCATCCATAAAAACTATAAAAGAAAATGAGAGAGTTATTCCTTCAATTATTCATATAGATAGGAGTAAGAAATAAAATACATTATGGAAAGACACTACAAGAAACAATTTGATACAATAATTGAAAAGAGATCTCTAAAGTGTAGCATATGCACAAATTTATTTATTCAAAATAATTTTGAAAATATTCAATTTATTGCAATTATCTAAGCATGGGGTCAAATTTTGTGCTATTATGAATGTCCACCCTACTCAAACCAAAAATAAGTGTGGAGATTTATCGATACATAAAAAAGAAAGCTCCATGGACAGATAGAATAAGCACATTAACTTTTTGAATTGGGTCTTGCAATGATCCTAGGATATTCACAAACATTTGATTAGTTGAATGACAAAGAAAACATATCTATGGAAGAATTTATCACAACTATAAATAATAAGATTCTGGTTGTTTCTTGTTTAAAGTATTCTTGCCTATGTTATGCTTGTATTGTTACTCATTGTAAATTTTAGACCATAACCTTGTAAAACACAATAATTAGTGTTTCTTGTTTTGAAGGATTTAAAAGTAATTTAAATAATATTGGTGTGACCAAGAGATAGTGAATGTGACAAGATAAATTTAGAAGAATTATTTTATCATAGAGAAAGTCTGTATGCTTATGCTTTTCTATTATCTAATTAGTTTTTTTCTCTCTATATGAATTAAGGCATGGTTGCAAAGTTAATATTTGGTAGACTCATGTCTCACCTATATTTTATATCGTACACAAATCCAAATAAATAGAATGAATTTATAAGAAGTCAAAAGAATATGGGTGTATATCTGAATAGTTTTGAAATCGTATGTTTTATTTAGCCAATTGGTTGTAGTAGAGTTTGGCTCCCATAGATTGATTATTTGCAAGGGTGGTAGGATTTGTACAAAATGTATTCTTAAAAAATACTATAGATATTTTGAAACAAATGCAATTGGAAAGTGTAGGCCCAACTCTAGAAGATTATACATACTTCCTCCTTGCCCATGTGGGAGCTTTTGAACAAGATACATATATCTATCATGATAGATGCAGGGGAAGTTTTTATCTTTCTTGTGGAAATAAACAATAAATGAACATTTTAATGGAACACAAATATTGTGTTATCAAACAAATGAATGATCACAATAACTTCTCTCCCTTAAGGCCTCTTAAACATGATGTGAAGCTTAAAAAATAGGAACAAGATGATAACAAAAGTTTCTTACCTCAAATAATATTCCTAGATATTGTCAAGTTCAAGATCTTGACTTCGCTTTGTGTTATGTCCACATAAAGACTTGTGATTGACAACAACTAATTCAATTGGCTCAACATATCCTTATTGTAAGCATATGCAAAAATACAACTAAAATAACAACATTATTCTCAATGAAAAATTTGATGACTTTATAGTAAAGATGAGTACAGAGAACAATAGTAAGATTGCATGACTTCCAATTGCAATTGTTTAATTCACTCAAAAAAGTTATTGACATGAGTTCTTTCCATACCTATATAACTATAGATGTCTCTGACATAAAAATAAAATTACTATATGCTCTTATACTTACAATTGATGTCAAAGCTTGTAATTTTATTGATATTATTCTCTCATTATCTTATTTTGATATATTTTCATTAAAATTTGTTTTTCTTAAAACTAATAAAATAATAAAATAACTTTACCATTGTAAAAGCCTCGCAAAGCCTTCCTTCATATAGGGTCCAATACTCTTCTATTGGATGATGCCATAAAAAAAGTTGTAATGCTTGCTGTTATGACTCGCATCACTTATAGTATTCTTAGTGTAGACCTTATATTTGTAATGTTCATCAATCATTATAAGCTTCTCATTAGCATTTAGTTTCTTCCCAACTCATTGATTGATATGTATTTGGTTTGTTGGTTACTAGAAAATTTACTTATCTCAACATTTTCTATTGTCATCCCAATTTTAAGTTTCAACCTCTAGATGAAATACAAGATGAATGCATTGTTGATATTGTTCTTACAAGATAGGAGCCTATGTTTAATGACTAGAATAACCCTAATGTATTATTGTATTAAAATATCAAGATATAAATATCAACTATAATGAAGAAAACTAGCAAAGTTTAGTCTTATTTGTATTAGACAAGAACAAAAGGATGCAACAAACAAAAAAGTAGATAAGACAAAACTATGAAACTATAGAATATAGTTTATATATGAAATATTTGTATCAACCTAAACCAAGAATCTAAAATAGTCTCATAATTTTTTTCAGCTTTAAAATATATATAATAATAAAAATATAGTTACTACACATTGATAAATAAAGAACTAGATTATATAAGTCGTCAAAATTGAAAATTATAGATAATAAAGTAATTTTTGACACTAAAATAAGACTAAAGGTTTAGTAGGGATTCAAAAGAGAAAAAGGGAAAAAGGGAATTTATCCCATCGTTACACAGAAGACCCTAGCATTGAAGAGATGATAATGAATTTTGAGGAGGATGGTCAAGCTACTGGTTCCCACTCTAGTAATGTGGTTCTTGAGCAGGTTGAGGTTAATTTCCATATTGATATCCTGGGGAAATCTGGTATACATATCAAAGATGCTCTTGTGCGTCAGTCAATTGATGTGTTGGTGCTACTAAAAAGTCTAGTAATGGGTAGGACAAGAACTATTTAATGTGATTTTTTTTAATCAAGGATAAAGTTAGTTACCTATCCTCTAGGATGAATGACTTTCATAGTGTTTGGAATAAGGGGTTGGACAAGGATAGCTCGAGCAAAATGTTGGTTTTAATTTAGTAGTCGCCAAGGATGTTAAGTCCATGAAGATGGACCAGAAGCAGAAAATTAAAATATTGGAACAAACCATTGGTAAAGTGCACAGCAAGTTTAAGGATCTAGCCTCTGTCAGTAGCTATGTGGTCTAGAGTAGTGTGGTGGCCCATTAAATGTTCAATTAGAAACCTCAAGTATTCAAATTAGGTGTTTCTCTGAAAAAAGGAAAGTTCATACTCCAAGGTATTGACACTACCTATGTAGATATGGGCATTGTTGCCCATGATATTGATCAAGGTAAAATAGTTTATAGTTTTCTACAAGGGCCTTCGGCTAGAATACGAAATCAATCAAAAGTCGCTAGTGATCAACTCTAGATGGTTCATGAGGTAATGAATATGCATGATCAAGTGGTTGAGACAAATCTGGAGGTCGCCAGTATCCTTGAAGAATTTCATTAGGTTGGTTTGGAGTTGTGACCCTATTTTGTGTTATGTTGGTTTTATTATCTTTTTTTTTAATGCTTAGCTACTGGATCTAGTTTTCTTTCATTTTTTTGATACAACCTTTTGTTGTAAATGGTTTTGTGTTCCCTTCAAAACACATTTTACCTTAATAAAAAAACAACATTAGTTTTAGAAATGGTGATTTGATGGAGTAATTAAAATTTGAGAACTGTTTTCAAATCCATTCATTTAAAAGAGAGATATTTATGATATTTAGCTTTTGTTGATTTCAAAAAAATTATTCCAAAGTCAAGAAAAGGTTTTTGTTTTCTAGAGACTCCTCTTTCTACCTACTAAATCCAAATGGAAACTTTAAAACATAATACAATTATCCAAAAACTATAAAAGAAAATGACAGAGTTATTCCTTCAATTATTCATATAGATAGGAGTAAGAAATAAAAGATATTTTGGAAAGACACTACAAGAAAAAATTTGATACAATAATTGAAAAGAGATCACTAAAGTGTAGCATATGCACCCATTTATTTATTCAAAATACTTTTGAAAATATTCAATCGATTGCAATTATCTAAGCATGGGGTCAAATTTTGTGCTACTACCAATGTCCACCCTACTCAAATAAAAAATAAGTGTGGACATTTATCAATACATAAAAATGAAAGCTCCATGGACAGAGAGAATAAGCACATTAACTTTTTAAATTAGGTCCTACAATGATCCTAGGATATTCACAATCATTTGATTTGTTGAATGACAAATAAAATATATCTATAAAAGAATTTATCACAACTATTAATAATTAGATTCTGGTTGTTTCTTGTCCAAAGTATTCTTGCCTATGTTATGCTTGTATTGTTACTCATTGTAAATTTTAGACCATAACCTTGTAACACTCAATAATTAGTGTTTCTTCTTTTAAAGGCTTTACAAGTAATTTAAATAATACTGGTGTGACCAAGAGATAACTTGAATGTGACAAGATAATTTTGGAAGATTTAGTTGATCATAGAGAAAGTCCCTATGCTTATGCTTTTCTATAATCTAATTCAATTTTTTCTCTCTATATGAATTAAGGCATGATTGCAGAGTGAATATTTGGTAGACTCATGTCTCGCCTATATTGTGTATCGTACACAAATCAAAATAAATAGAATGAATTTATAAGAAGTCAAAAGAATATGGGTGTATATTTGAATAGTTTTGAAACCGTATGTTTTATTTAGCCAATTGGTTGTAGCAGAGTTTCGCTCCCATAGATTGATTATTTGCAAAGGTGGTAGGATTTCTACAAAATGTATTCTAAAAAATACTATAGATATTTTGAAGCAAATGCAATTGGAAAGTGTAGGCCCAACTCTAGAATATTATACATACTTCCTCCTTGCCCATGTGGGAGCTTTGGGACAAGATACATATATCTATTATGATAGATGCAAGGGGAAGTTTTTGTCTTTCTTGCAAAAATAAGCAATAAATGAACATTTTAATGGAACACAAATATTGGGTTATCAAATAGATGAATGATCACAATAAATTCTCTCCCTTAAGGCCTCTTAAGCATGATGTGAAGCTTAAAAAAAAGGAACAAGATGACTATCAAAGTTTCTTACCTCAATTTATATTCCTAGATATTGTCAAGTTCAAGATCTTGACTTCACTTTGTGTTATGTCCCAATAAAGACTTGTTATTGACAACAACTAATTCAATTGGCTCAACATATCCTTATTGTAAGCATATGCAAAAATACAACTAAAATAACAACATTATTCTCAATGAAAAATTTGATGACTTTATAGTAAAGATGAGCACAAAGAACAATAGTGAGATTGCACGACTTCCAATTGCAATTGTTTAATTCACTCAAAAAATTTATTGACATAAGTTCTTTCCATACTTACATAACTATAGATGTCTCTGACATAAACATAAAATTACTATATGCTCTTATACTTACAATTGATGTCAAAGCTTGTAATTTTATTAATATTATTCTCTCATTATGTATTTGTATTATTTTTTTATTTCATCATTAATTTGTCAAGATAACAAAGCATAGAATAGTTGAAACCTAATTTATGATTTAGATTGATTATTGTGTTTGGCTTGTAGGAGGGTCCCTGACTATTTGTGTATTTGAGATCCTATCTATGATTTGCATAAATTTCTGTGTTTGGAATCTTATCTAGTCTATCTATGATTCGCATAAATTTCTGTGTTTGGAATCTTATCTAGTATCGACTCAGGACGACTTTGCCGATGTATGCAGAAGACTTAGATAAAATATCCAAATGTAACAGGTTAAAACGCCTAACAAAAGAACAGATATTTGTGTTACTCAATGTATATTTTCTTTCCATCGTATACTTCAAAACAAAACACAAGTCATCAGTGTTAAAAGTAAATATATGAAGAGTATACAGGAAAACTTGAAAGAATTCGAAGACGAGGTTACCTAGGTATGCAGAAGAGAGGCAGAGCTGCCCGCGTTAACATTTTGCCTGTGAATACCTGTATTTATTCGTGTTTTTGCCTGTCTTTTTGTTTTTTTCTTTGAGAAAGATTATATATTATAAATATATTCATTTGTAGATTAATAAATTAAGTTTATTATTCATACTATGATTTAGTTGATTAAAGGAAAGTCGTTAATTATTATTTGTGGGTTTTTCTTTTGTAGATAAAAGAAACCACACTTGTATAATAATCACAAAAATTGACTTAATCATCACGAGAAGAGTTAGAGGAAGTAAGTCCTTTGAAATATAAACAGAGAAGATATAGTAAAATAATTCTCACTAGACACTTTTTGTTAAAATAAAAAAGTAAAAAAATGAGTTCGAAAATAGAATTAGGGAATCAAAAAACAAGATACAAAACATAGGATTTATTATGGTTCACCAATATGACCATATTTGCTCTTCAAGTAGGGCAATATATTTATTCAGTACTTAGCTATGAAATATATAATTTGTACTCATTCTTATATACAATTATTTAACTTTTCAAATATGAAGAGATAATAGAGAAATGAATAGATAAAGAATGGACATATCAAAGGTCAGATTATCATTGGACTTCACATTTTCAACAATCCCCCACTTGAATGTCCTTACCTAGGATTTTATAAAATAACCAAACCTGAAAGATCTCATTGTTTTCTAGTGGTTATCTTTCTCCATTTTTAATTCTCTTCTAGCAGCATGGAATCTCTATTCTATATAGGTCCATCTCTAATGCTGAAATCTAATTTAAAGTCGAGATCACATTCAATACTAGAAGCATAGAAATAGCTATCTTAGTATTTTGATAATTATGTTTTTGTAATTTTCATTAAATTTTCAAATTGTAAATTTAACGTCATTATTCTTGAATTTAAATTATAATTTAATTTACAATTTTCCTTGATGTTTCTGGCATGTGTTTATTTTTCCAACAATAAATATTTTTTAGCCCTCAATTACATAGATTCTTGTAGGCTTTTATTTTTTAAATTTAGTTCTTGGATTTTTGTTTCTTCATTATGCAATGGATGACAATAAGTAATAAAAAATATTTGTATACCCCTAGGAAAAAATTGTCATGCTAAGTTTTAAGACAATGGAGACAATAAAACATAACTAAATTGCCTAAAACTTAACTATTTTATAATATTTTTTGTAACACAACGTAAAATTGCAATAACATGAAATATTATTTAAAATCACATGGGACAATATTGGTTAGCTAAATGAAATTAATTAAAATATAAAATTAATATATCATTTTGTATGAGCCATATTAATAATACATAAATTTTAAATAAAAATAAACTAATACTTCCTAGAGATTACAAAAATTGCATACCTTTCTCTTCCAAAGTTTCTCTCACATTTTTCCATCATGTATTCACAACACCTCTAATACCAATATTTTCCTACAAGGCTACCCAAATAGATGCACATCATAGGGTTAGATCGACAATCAATTAAAACACTAATAAGATAGATACTATCATCATAATAGATAGATCTGTAATGCCCAAAAATCTTAATAGTAAAATCCAACCATCTTTTTTAAATTCTACTTTTCATGATCAATTTATGTCTTTGGGTAAGACACACTAAAAATTTACTTTACATGGAAACTAATCATTTGTTTTTAATACACAAATTGAAGTGAATTACTGATATCACAATACATTGTATATATAAAGCTCATATCATATTGCATGATGATATCTAAGTAATGAACACGCCAGAGAACATGTACATGGTTGTTTCACATCAAGCGTTAGGTGTCTTGGCCAAACATCAATTGCTAGTGAAGGTAATTATTAACTCAATCCACTTAATTCATATTTATAATACATAGAATTAGCATAGATGGACCTATAACAATTTAGGATCTTGGCTCATGTTGTCCTACGACTATTATAGTCATGAATCAAATAAGAGATATATTCATCAATAAATAAATGATAGTCACGAATCAAATAATAGATATATTCTAAAATAAATAAATGATAGTCACAATTCAAATAAGAGATATATTTTAAACTTATTAGAAAATTTCAATAAACTATTTCTATTTTCTAAATCAGCTTTTGGAATGAATATAATTCACTTTGAAATCATCTACTAAACTAAAAACTTGCATGGAATTGAGTTTCAAGACTTCTAATAAACATGAAATTAAAAAAAAGTTTGTTATTTCACCTTGTCTCTAGAATAATATTTACATACATATATTATAATGGTTACAAATTCAAATAAATAAATTTTAATAATTAACATAAATTAGTATTATAATATGTAAAACTAATATTCAATAACATTTTGATTCCTTTATATAGTTTTTCCCTATTTGTATTTAGTAAGTTTTATATTAAGTGAAAAATAAGTTTTAAGGACCCAAAACCCATATATAGAGGATTACAAAGATATGATCATTAAAGTCCCGCAAGATAGAACCGTGACTACAAAACAAAATGCTGGAAAGAAAAGAGAAAAATATAACAGACAACCAGGAATCAGCCAGAGGCCAGAAAACATAAATAAAAAAAGAACAGGACAGAGCCGACACTAAACAAAGTTTTTTAGGAGCTCAGTGGCTTCAAGCTCCAAGCGAGTCATCTTTTCAATAGAAACTCTGAGGTCTTCAGTCTCCTTGTTGGCCTTGAGAGCCTCCTTCTTGGTACTTGCTCGAGTCCTCTTCCGAGGATCAACATTATCCTTAGGAGTGGTATCCTTCACCTCGTCCACTTGAATGGTGGTTTTCTCCTAATTGATCTGTTCCAGCTTCCCCACCAGAATATTCAGATGTTCGATAGAGGCTTTGAGGATCCTGTAGCTTTTTTCTCCAATTTTCTTTAGGGTAGATTTTAAACCATCAATCATTGCATTAACCACCTCAAATTCCTTAACAAACTCATAATCTATAGCCTTAGCGTTATCAACATCTTTAGTCAGTTCTTTTGCATTTTTTTGGAGAAAGTACTATCCTTTCCCAACGCTTCCATAAAATCTAGCTTAGTGGTAAAGGCACTTTGTTTAAATTTTATCTTCTTCACCACCTAAAAGACCCAATTAATGATTTTGTAAAATCCCTCAGCACCATCCTTAGCCACTTGTAGGACATCAAAGGAATCATCTTTGCGGTAATTATCCAGGGCACTAAACATGACCCCTTCTCGGGAGAAAACATTATCATTTTTATCAGCCTCCACACCAACTTGAGTGATCCCATCATCCTCAGTCACATTATTCTGAACATTACCACCTTGAGTAGTAATACCAACCCTGGAGGAGTGAGGAGGCAGGGAGAGAGCTAGGGTGAAACCCTTATCTTTTCTCACAGTCCTAGGGGAGAGATTTTGAATTTATTTCTTTGAGGGGAGGCCTCTAGCCCAACGTCAGCCTTAGTATCTAAACCCCCAATTTCTTAAACCTTGTCATCTTCCATATCACTTTCAGATTCTTCAAAAATTTGTTTCTTCTTTCTTTTTCATGAGCTCAGGGTCTTCTTATTCTTCATGATAGCCAAGGAGGGGGAGAGAGTGTTAGATCGCCCTTTGCTTTTAGCAATATTAACCCTCTTGACTAGGGTCTCCATATCCCCCTCATCCTCGTTAACCCCTTCTCTAGAATTCTCATCTAAGTAAACATCTTTGGTAACAAGATGCTCAACAGTATGGATTTTAAAATAATCATAGATTAACACCATCAGACCCTCGTGGAGAGTTGTATTTCTATTTGGGTTATCCCTTACATCAAAAATACTAGAACTTAAGGAACTATAAAAGTAAAAAGGAAAGGATACCTTTTCCCCATAGTGAAAATAGTGGAGAAGAACAAAGTGGTATCTATAGATGCGCTTAAACCGGTCATCAAGAGTGAAGTAGTGCATGAAAGCTGACATAAACCTCCTCCAAATATTTTTAATTACAGTCAAGGAGAAGTAGTTTTTGTTGATTTTAACCAGCCTTTGTTTCTCTTCCTCCTTAGGGAATCGTTTCACTGCATTGTTAGAAACCTTATGATCCCTATAAAACTTCATTCTCTCGAGGGGAAGCCCAGTCACTTCAGAAATAAATCCTTCATTAGTAGTAACATTTATCCCATAGATATTCGTGCGCCCATCATGCAATTCCTTCTTGAAAATCCTTGTGACATATGGGATACGTCCATGGAGTCTCTCCATAAACATAGTAACATTACCATTCTGCAATAGATTCTAGACCCTCAGCTTCTTCTCCACTCAACACAAGCCAAGGGCTCAAGTCTCTTCCTTTCACCACCCATACTGCATAGAATCAAACTCGCAACACAAATGACACAAAGGCTGATGATTTGTAGATAGAAAGTTTTCTTATCACACTCAAATTTGAGAATAAGAAATTTTAAAAAATTCTTAAGTACTCAGAAAGCATGTGAAGGCCTTGGATAATAATTATCCAATCTGTCTAAATCACATTGACCACTTTTAAGCATCATTAAATTATCTATTTTTTTAATCACTAAAATCATTAACATTAAATCCTACTTTTCCATCAGTGCGATCAAGGCTTAAAATGACCTTAGCGTCATTGCATAATTTGAGCTCACCATGACACAACAGTGGAAATTCAAATTTCACCCCTTCATTAGCTAACCAATCGACCATAGTGTTTATTTCTCAATAGCAATGAGAGTTATGAACATTATCAAAGGATTTTATAATATGAAAAGAGGAGGATATTAAGTTACTAATAGTCCATGAGGGATTTCATAGGCCTTTAAGATACCTAATGATATTTTTTTGAATCCCTCTATATCTAGACCTTCAAACAATTCAACTTCTTGGAAAAATTCAAATCCTAATAAGCTCCATTGCCTCAGCAAGGTGGTTAGTCTGAAAACCCAAGGGCAGTGCCACCACTGCCAAACACAAGCCCTTATCATCTCTTATAACTCCCCCACACCCATCCGGACTAGTGTTACCTTTACCCTCCCATCAAAATTAATCTTAACCTATCTAGTAGGAGGGAAGTTTCATGAGAAACAATCTCTAGCATTAGTTGAAGGCCCCTTCACAGTGGCCAAAAAAAGATCCCACACTTGGCTGAAATTTTGATCAGAGAAATTCCTATTCATAGAAGAATTCCTTAATGGATTGATATTCTCCCAAATAGCTCTGTGAATCTTATCAAAGACTATATCAAAGGGGAGGGCCATCTCTCTAAATATACAGTTATTCCACTCCTTCTAGACTCCCGAAATAATGGGAGGCAATATGAGCGACCAAAGAGATCTCCAACTCTGTTGGAGCTAGGGAAACACCATTGCATGAAGAGATTGTGGACAGATTAAGGAAAGACCTAGCATAACTTGAAAACCTGCAGAAATATGCTCCAAATAGAGGTAGTAGAAGAACAATGAATAGATAAATGATCTACAAATATTTTATATTCTAGGAAAAGGTAGCACCTATTAGGGATATAAAAGCCTCTACGACACAAATTTTCAGTAGTTAAAATATTATTCTTCAAGAGAATCTAGAAAAAACATATTCACCATTAGAATAAGGCCAATAAACTAGACCTTAGTCCAGCAAGGTGGAGGAACCTGGGTTTTGGCCAACAAAGGGATATTAGAAGCCATAGAGTAAGATCCAGATGAGGTACCTGACCAAATGAGAGTTTCCTCCACCTTAGAACATAAGAACACATAATAGAGATAAAAATGAAGGGGAATAAGGTAATTTATCAACCCCCCAGATCCACCCACTGATCAAATCTCCACTAATCAGACTGAGCGGAAGATCAGAAAATGATCAGAAAACCCAACCACCAATTGGAAATATGAAGAACATGATAGATAAACATAAAATCTGCCATACCTCCATCATGGTGAAACCAAATGAGGTGAGATCATAAGATAAGCTTTGAGATGAAGTAAAGAACATGTTATCATGACCGCAACCAAAAAGAACAAGCATAGATCAATCACCACCCAAAACACCCAAAACTTCCCAATTGGAAATGAATGGAAAACAAAATAAAGGAAATCTTTTTGGTTGAGGAAATATTGCCAAGATCCTAAGATTATCCTATATCAAACACCCTAGGTAAAATAAAATATTTCATAAGAGAAGCTTATGAACATTTGACAAGCCATGGAACATAAATCCCATGCTCATTTTTTATCCAAAAATCCTTTTTATCATCAACTCTCTATCTCTGTACCTCTGCACTTTCCTTTGTTAGATTCATCAACTTAGTCCTCTCTATACCCACTCTATCATACCCTCTATCAACACTAGAGCTCAGATTACTACCTCCTCCCTTTTGCATAACTGATCTACGTCTATTAGAGGCCCTCATTTGTTCAACAACCAAGGTCCTCTGTTGCATCACCTTACCCTTCTAAAAATTAGATACCAACATTCCCTCACCATATTTACCTTCAAGGTCCTTTCGATCCATACTAACCTTTGTAGGCTTCTTCTCTAAAAAATAACTCTTTACCATACTTAAATTCCTTGCACTTCTCCCTTCTTTCTCCTTTAAAGGAACTAAAGTAAACTTGTGTCCATCGTTCTCTATTGTGACCAAGTTTCTTCTACAATCATGAATAACTCCTCTATCAAATTGCCAAGGTCTCCTAAATAAAACATGAAAAGCACTTATAGACACCACATCACATGATAACACTTCATCGCTGTAAGGTCCAATATGGAAATTAACCAAAAATTTCTCTGTCACCTCCACCATATGATAATTTGAAAACAAACCTACCCTATAAGGAAAAGGATGTTTAAGCCTATTCAATCAAAGCTTCTGCACCATCTCTTATGATACCAAGTTGTCTGTACTACCACTATCCATAACAACCTTACAACACTTACCACCTGATCCACAAACAGTCCTAAATAAATTCCTCCTTTGTAAAGGTTTAGCTTACTTGTTACTCAGCATAACTCTCCTAAGCATAAGAGACTCTCCTATCTCAGGTTCAGCTTCATTTTCCACAACTTCACCAGAAATTTTTTTGTCACGTGCCATAAGATTTTGTTTACCCATGTTCTTACTAGATCTTTCATAACATTAAAAAGCCCTATGTCTTGTGTCACCACTTTTGAAACAAGTACCTTTTAGTTAACTCGTTGCTACCATTCCATCTTCTAGGTACCTTATGATTAGATTCAAATTCAATGGTTTTCTTTTATTTTCCATTGTTGCTAACTTGCTTCTCTCTTCCTTTAAGGTTACCTTGTCTGCTTTTAAAGTTATCTTCTACCTTTAATGCATACTGATAAGCATACTCAATAGTACTAATCCTCAACACACTCAACTCATCTTGAAAATTAAATCTCAAACCATTAACATACCTAGCCACCTTCTCCATAGATACTTCCTTGTGACTAGATCCGATAGTCATCTTATACAATTCCTGTGTGTATTCTTCCATAATTCTATCTTTCTGCCTCAAGTTTTGAAAATTATTGAACTACTCTAATTCTTAATCCTCGGGGATGAATTTGGATTTTAACCTAGAAACCATCACCTTAAATCTAGAGATTTTTGTCTCAACATGGTCTTATTGGAGTTGATGAAAACTCAACCCTACAACTCTCAAGAATCACCTGCATGCAAACCTGTCACAAAATAGAGAAGCAAAAGCTATGGAGGCCAAAAATAACATATCCATGAAAGATGAGATATATTGTCCAAACAATGGAGAGAAAATCCTCAATACAATAGCATCCTTAGATTATTAAATAATCTCAGATAATTCCCTGAGTGAGTTGGAATAATTAAAATGTGATCAAACCTTATTTAAAGGTGATCAAAACCCTAAAAGGGAGAAACCTAGGTTGCATGCTAATAATTAATAAAAGAATTAATTATTACATATCTAAAGTTTAGCTTAAGTAAACTAGAGATAATAAGTGAATTAATAATTAAATCAAAATGATTTAATTAATAAGAGAAATGAATTATTACTCTAACACCCCCATTTAAGTTAAACTTAGGGAGAAGCTAAAAAACTAGAAACAACTACTAAAAGAAGGAAATGGGTCCTGGCAACATGGCTTGATCAAGTACCCAAGTACAAGAAATCTCTGTAAAGAGAAGAAAAGGACAAAACCCAATGGGAAAAATACCACCTTCGAAAAGAGGTGAAGCCTAGTGAAGAACTAAAGAAGCCCCCAAACTAGACAATGTCCAATAAAACAGGAACAAAGGATGAACAAGAAGAACACCACTGAAGCATGAAGCTGCAAACATAGTCAAAGAATAACTGCTGGAACCTTCACTATAATAGAACATGATCAGTTAGATAATACTATAATCTACATAAGTGCCCTCAAATGAGACTACTCAAATCAGGATGAAAAATAAAGGCAAACATCAGAACTCGACTTGATACATATGGAAAAAAAACCAAAGTATGAAGAGTTAATCAAAATATGGAAGGATGTCTCCAAAATAGGAATGAAAGAATGACCATATGTTTAATGATTCATCTCACCAAAATGCATAGGTACCCAGCCACTACATCCGCCTAGTACATAAGAACAAATACTGAATACATAGCTCACTCCATCGAACCAAGGAAGCATCAGAATCAACAAGAGATACCCCCATAATGATAACCAGGGAGAGGCATGACAAGTACACTTAACCGAACTACCAAGAAAAACTACATGATGAGGAAATAGGAACATAGAATGTGCATAAGAAAGTACAAACACATATAAAGTCTGGTGTCGTCCGTGATAAGTCACTTGACACACATCATGAGGCTAATGTCATGGAAGGAACACTCACAAGACAAAGGTAGATGTAAAACAAAGAAAACATTAAACCCCCCATGACACTTTATAATGGAGTGCAAATACAAATAGGCACAAAATATGCAAGATCCCAAGCATGCAACAGATGACACTTTATTTCAGTGCATATGCAAAAAAGAAATGCTACAGAAATATATGTCTACAATGATTAGAAATGACATAAAGTTGTAAGAACACAAGTAACAACTAAAAATGATTCATCTTATGCAAGGAAAATGATTCCAGGGCCTGAAACATCCAAGATATCCACCCAATTGCAAAAAATAAAAAATTTAAATAAAATATACCTGGAGTAGATTCTAGAAATGAGACTTATACCAAAAGAAAGAGCACAAAACCATCTTTCAAAAGATGTGCGAAAGTTAGAAAATAGAGCCCAGATGAACAAGATATGGCTACCAAAGTGGAAAAAGGAACCCTGACTTTGACTGGAAAAAACCCCTGCAAGATGGAAAATCATAAAACCAAACCTACTGAATCAAATCGGTCTTAGAACTAGTTTTCCGACGATATCTCGTTTACCCAAAAATGATTTCATTTTCTCAAGATACAAGCAAAAAACCAAAGAGGGCTCAAATACATGAAGAACCCCAAAAAAGCTCATCTAAATTTGGCGGAACTCCACTCAATCTGGCGATGCCACTAAATATGGAGGGAATGGAAATATTTTAGCCAAAATTGGTGGAGGTACAAGAAAAAAAATGTTGAAATTTTATTTCGTCACCTCAAAATATGTGCATAGAAAAAAGGGGTGTACAACAAAATGTTTTTGCCTCAGAATGCAAATGTGTCCAAATTGGGCATGCCTTATATGAAAAAGAGGGGATTTTGGGCCTTTTGAGTTCAATGAAGAGGTTTGTTTGTGCCCAATGTGCTCCAAAAAAAAACTCCCCCCAGATCCACAAATATCTAAAACAAAAAACCTCATGAAAACATAGATTTGAAGAACAAGGCCAAATCTCTCATGAAGAGAATAGGTGCATGAATATTAGGAGCTTTTATACCATATTAGACTTGATAAAAACTCAACCCTACAACTCCCAAGAATCACCTGCATGTAAACCTTCCACAAAAAGAGAGAAGCAAAAGCTATGGAGACCATAAATAACAAATCGATGAGAGAGGAAACATATTGAGCAAACAATGGAGAGAAAACACTTAATACAATATAGCATCCTCATATTATTAAATAATCTCAGATAATTGACCGAGTGAGTTGGAATAATTACAAAGAGATCAAACCTTATAAAGGTGATCAAAACCCAAAAAGGGAGAAACCTATGTTGCATGTAATAATTAATAAAAGAATTAATTATTACATGGCTAAATTTTAGCTTAAGTAAACTAGAGATAATAAGTGACTTAATAATTAAATCAAAATGATTTAAATAATAAGATAAATAACTTATTACTCTAACATATCCTCTCTATCTTTAGGCAATTCCTTCCACCACAAGGCAACATGACCCTTCAATTTAGTCTGTACTAACCTAACCCTCTATGGATCTCTAATATCTTCAAGCTCATAGTACTCTTCTAACTCTCCAATCCAGTCTAAATGCAATGAACCAGTGAAAGTAGAAACATCCATCTTAGGACTTTTACTTACTTGTACCATAACTCTTAAAAACCTTTCCTCATGTGTAGGGATCTCAACATCTATAGTCTCAAGATCTTCAACAACTTCCTCAAATTCCTCTTCAGTCTCTGGATTCCTTCTCAATCCATTCAACAAATTTCTAACCTCATTCCTCATCTCAACTCTAAAGTCTTCCATCATTTTCTCTAGCCTTCTAGGATTCATACTTCTAGGCAACATCTTCCAATTCTCAGGTGTAACTGTCCCTCCAACTGATGATCTATAGAGACACAAGCAACTTGCCTCCAATTGGTATGCCTTCAACACTAAACAACCAGAAGCAACACCAAACCCTTCCTAGCCATCTAGTGTAAGTCCTCTCTAATTGCAAGTTAGATCTATACTATGCCACCTTACGATCAATAGGTCAAGGGCTTCACAAGTTTGGAACTCTGATCTACTAACACACAAATCTCCACCTCATTCAACCTCAATCTTGATTATCCATCAAAATGGTGCTTTGATACCACCTGATGCAGTCAAGAATGGAGAAACCTCAAGGAGACCAGTCCAACCCTTGCAGCCAACACAACACAATGGAAGAAAATAAGAGAGCTAAGTAAAAAGAAGAGATTCAGCCTTTCATTATCATTGAAAATCATTTACAACAGATCTAGAACATGTTGTTTCACGTGCCAGTCATACATGCCAAGAATATATTCCTAATTATAGTCAAAACCCTTACAATCCTACCCAAGCAAATCCAAATAATCCTATGAGATCACCCTTCCACTTAGGAACAATTCCATAAGCTTATAAAGCCATCACAACATCTAGCTGGGCTTAAAAATGATTACATTCCCCCATAAATGATTAAATACATTACACCTAAATACGTCAGGACCCAAATCTTAAAGAACAAACTTAAATGAAAGATTTAAGAGATGTGATCACACAATAACATCGGCCTCAAACATAACAATGAGCTGGGATGATCATGCATGAAAAAACTTACTAGAATATCGTCAAATGAACAGGAAACCCAACCACCAATCGGAAATATGAAGAACATGACAGATACGTGAAGAAACTACCATAACTCTGGCACGATGAAACTAAATTGGGTGTGATCATAGGATAATCTCTAGGATGAAGCCAAGAGCACATTGTCACGACCGCAACCAAAAAGAACAAGCACATATCGACCGCTACCCAAAACACCAAAAACTGCCCAATTATAACAGAACAAAAAACAAACTAAAGAAAATCCTTTTGGTTGATGCAAGATTGGCAAGATCCTAAGATGCTCCTACATCATATATATATGTGTGTGTGTGTGTGTGT
>MU223656.1:49172-66975 GCA_018584345.1 Thuja plicata
GAAAAAGGAATTCTTGCAAAGACAGTGGTTTTGGATAATGTAGTCACTTGCCGTGGCTGGAAAAGGCTCAGAATGTTGCCCGAATGATATTGTCAATGCCAACTGAGGTCAAAGAGAGAGCCTCAGCAATGGGTGATGTATTTGACNCTTATTTTCGAACCCTAGCTTTCGAGTCCATTCGCCTTCGAGACCCAACAAATCCAGCTGCGATTGCCCAAATAAAAGTGAACTAGCTGCTGCGATTGCAAAGATATGTCCTCAGGCTATTTCATTTTCCTCAGGCTTGGAACATTTACAGCCAAACAAGCGTACTTGGAACTAGAGAAACAAATCGACTATTTTGTTTTCCAATGAGCCAAACAAGCGTACTTGCAACATGCGCAACAGTATTTCGTCAAGCAACACTCACTATGAATTTACAAATGGATGTGAATTTCCATTTGTTTGCACATAATGAAACCGTGTTGGTCAAAATTTTTGACCAACATGGGCATGAGTTTAAAATAAAAAGATGTTTTCCCTTTCATATTTCGACCAATCTACAAAAATTTAATAGATGGTCGGAAATTTTGGTCGAAAAATGGGGTCCAATTTACTAGTGACTACTGGTGATAGTAGGTAGGATTCATATTTGGTAGAGGAAGCAAAGGGCATGTAAGAAGATAATGAAAAAGGTGACGAGGTTGAATAAAGTGTCACATTGTTTGTTGGTTTTGTCGATATGTTGTTGATAGATAAATACTTAGTATAACCAACAATTAAGTAGCTATGTTAGTTCATATTGCAATGATATAATAGATATGGTTTTTATAATTTAGTTTCAATAGGTGATGGAGTCTATTTCTATCCACCTAGCCAAGGGCCTTTCTTGTATCTCTTTTTAAGGTTTCAATATATGGATGTGGCCCCTCTAGACCATAAAACATAAAAATGTTTTGTTTTTTTTATGCTTTTTAGGTCTAAAGGAAAACAATAATGTTTTACATGTTATGTTTTAGTTATCTTTTTTAAACAAGAAAAATAGTTGATTTTTGTGGAACATGTAACATAGTGTATGTTTAAAATAAATATTTAAAGATAAATATATATAAATTTATACCGTATAGCTCAAGCTAAATTGGCACTTATAAAGTTGTTCTCGTTGTCCATGCATACCAAAATATTTAACGCAAATGAGAGAGGTGCTTTTCTTACACATGCACATTGTTAAAGGGATCTTAATATATAACACACATTTTTATAAGCGTGACACAAAACAAGGGGGACCAATAGAAAAAAATAGGGGCACAAATCTAAGAAGAGTAGAGGTGATTTATAGCAAGCTACAAAATATGGGTGTGACTCAAGGAACAAAGGCATCACTCAGATATGCAAGCTAATTTATTCAATGCAAAGTAGTATGTATAAACATCCATAAAGATTTCATGTTCAATTTTGTGCAAACTTGTGATAAATCTACAAAATATTTACTATGAACTCAACTCGTTGGGCATCTAGGGAAGTCAATTTGAATACAAAGTGATATATGTGCATGATAAGGTTTTGAATCCCAGGCGGGGGGAATCTTGTTTTGATAAGACCTTTGTACACAAACAACTGATTGCTCAACAAATTGTTATTGAAAAATTTAAACAGTGGCCAGTTACTCAAAAAAAGGGTTGAAGACAGTAATAATAGTGGTCTTTATTTTGAATATGCAAAGAGAAGTGTGTGTGATGGAAACATGGGCTTGGATCCTCACATTCATATACTATCTATATCAAACTTTTGAAGTGGTATAGAACAAAATAACTAATATAGAGTAGACATATCTAATGGAGTGTATAAACATAAGGCATCATTAACTAAGTAGTGCAATGATTATATAACTTCTGGAAAATCATTCTTGGATCAATCATACAACTAAAAGAATATATTTTTCCTAGATCAAGTTCATCATGGTAACTAAATAAGTCCAACCTTTTTTAAGGGAAATTCTTGTTTTCTTACACCTTCCAAAACTTGTTACTGATAGCTCCACTCATTATGACTTTATAGGTGGAATGTAATTGTGAGCTTTGAGATCATATGTGCAAACCATGATATAGGTGGTGAGTCAATCTTACTTCATGCAGAACATGTAGACATGTAGGCTCAAATGCAATTGAAAAATTGTCCAAACTAACTCGAAAAAGGATACTATTTGGGGTAAGGTGATGGAAAGCCCCAAACATAACATCATGTCTCTGACATAAACATAAAATTACTATATGCTCCTATACTATAGATGTCTTTGACATAAACATAAAATTACTATATGCTCTTATACTTACAATTGATGTCAAAGCTTGTAATTTTATTGATATTATTCTCTCATTATCTTATTTTGATATATTTTCATTAAAATTTCTTTTTCTTAAAACTAATAAAATAACTTTACCATTGTAAAAGCCTCGCAAAGCCTTCCTTCATATAGGGTCCAATACTCTTCTATTGGATGTTGCCATAAAAAAATTTGTAATGCTTGCGGTTATGACTCGCATCACCTATAGTATTCTTAGTGTAGACCTTATATTTGTAATGTTCAACAATCATTATAAGCTTCTCATTAGTATTTAGTTTCTTCCCAACTCATTGATCGATATATATTTGGTTTGTTGGATACTAGAAAATTTACTTATCTCAACTTTTTCTATTGTCATCCCAACTTTAAGTTTCAACCTCTAGATGAAATACAAGATGAATACATTGATGATATTTTTCTTTCAAGATAGGAGCCTATGTTTAATGACTAGGATAACCCTAATGTATTGTATTAAAATATCAAGATATAAATATCAACTATAATGAAGAAAACTAGCAAAGTTTAGTCTCATTTGTATTAGACAAGAACAAAAGGATGCAACAAAGAAAAAAGTAGATAAGACAAAACTATGAAACTATATAATATAGTTCATATATGAAATATTTATATCCACCTAAACCAAGAATCTAAAATAGTCTCATAATTTTTTTTCATCTTTAAAATATATATAATAATAAAAATATAGTTACTACACAGTGATAAATAAAGAACTAGATTATATAAGTTGTTAATATTGAAAATTATAGATAATAAAGTAATTTTTGACACTAAAATAAGACTAAAGTGTTAGTAGGGATTCAAAAGAGAAAAAGGGAAAAGGGAATTTAGCCCATCATTACACAGAAGACCCTAGCATTAAGAGATGATAATGAATTTTGAAGAGGATGGTCAAGCTACTGGTTGCCACTCTAGTAATGTGGTTCCTGAGGAGGTTGAGGTTAATTTCCATATTGATATCCTAGGGAAATATGGTATACATATCAAAGATGCTCTTGTGTGTCAGTCAATTGACGTGTTGGTGCTACTAAAAAATCTGCTAATGGGTAGGACACGAACTATTTAATGTGATTTTTTTTAATCAAGGATAAAGTTAGTTACCTATCCTCTAGGATGATTTACTTTCATAGTGTTTGGAATAAGGGGTTGGACAAGGATAGCTTGAGCAAAATGTTGGTTTTAATTTAGCAGTCGCCAAGGATGTTAAGTCCATGAAGATGGACTAGAAGCAAAAAATTAAAATATTGGAACAAATGATTGGTAAAGTGCACAACAAGCTTAAGGAACTAGCCTCAGTCAGTAGCTATGTGGTCTAGAGTAGTGTGGTGGCCCTTTAAATGCTTAATGAGAAACCTCAAGTATTCAAATTAGGTGTTGCTCTGAAAAAAGGAAAGTCCATACTCCAAGGTATTGACACTGCCTATGTAGATAGGGCATTATTGCCCATGATATTGATCAAGGTAAAATAGTTTATAGTTTTCTACAAGGGCCTTTGGCTAGAACGTGAAACCAATCAAAAGTCACTAGTGATCAACTCTAGATGGTTCATGAGGTAATGAATATGCATGATCAAGTGGTTGAGACAAATCTGGAGGTCGCCAGTATCCTTGAAGAATTGCATTAGGTTGGTTTGGAGTTGTGACCCTATTTTGTGTTATGTTGGTTTTATTATCTTTTTTTTTAATGCTTAGCTACTGGATCTAGTTTTCTTTCATTTTGTTGATACAACCTTTTGTTGTAAATGGTTTTGTGTTCCCTTCAAAACCTATTTTACTTTAATAAAAAACCAACATTAGTTTTAGAGATGTTGACTTGATGGAGTAATTAAAATTTGAGAATTGTTTTGAAATCCATTCATTTAAAAGAGAGATATTTATGATATTTATCTTTTGATGATTTCAAAAAATTTATTCCAAGATCAAGAAAAGGTTTGTGTTTTCTAGAGACTCCTCTTTCTACCTACTAAATCCAAATGGAAACTTTAAAACATAATACAATCATCCAAAAACTATAAAAGAAAATGACGGAGTTATTCCTTCAATTATTCATATAGATAGGAGTAAGAAAGAAAATATATTTTGGAAAGACACTACAAGAAACAATTTGATACAATAATTGAAAAGAGATCTCTAAAGTGTAGCATATGGACAAATTTATTTATTCAAAATACTTTTGAAAATATTCAATCGATTGCAATTATCTAAGCACGGGGTCAAATTTTGTGCTACTACCAATGTCCACCCTACTCAAACCAAAAATAAGTGTGGACATTTATCAATACATAAAAAAGAAAGCTCCATGGACAGAGAGAATAAGCACATTAACTTTTTAAATTAGGTCCTGCAATGATCCTAGGATATTCACAAACATTTGATTTGTTGAATGACAAATAAAATATATCTATGAAAGAATTTAT
This sequence comes from Thuja plicata, assembly GCA_018584345.1. NCBI lineage: Eukaryota > Viridiplantae > Streptophyta > Pinopsida > Cupressales > Cupressaceae > Thuja > Thuja plicata. The sequence continues at coordinate 53,930 of MU223656.1, forward strand.
CACAACTATTAATAATTAGATTCCGGTTGTTTCTTGTTCAAAGTATCCTTGCCTATGTTATGCTTGTATTGTTACTCATTGTAAATTTTAGACCATAACCTTGTAACACTCAATAATTAGTGTTTCTTCTTTTAAAGGCTTTACAAGTAATTTAAATAATAGTGGTGTGACCAAGAGATAACTTGAATGTGACAAGATAATTTTAGAAGAATTAGCTGATCATAGAGAGGGTCCCTATGCTTATACTTTTCTATGATCTAATTCATTTTTTTCTCTCTATATGAATTAAGGCATGATTGCAGAGTGAATATTTGGTAGACTCATGTCTCGCCTATATTGTGTATCGTACACAAATCCAAATAAACATAATGAATTTATAAGAAGTCAAAAGAATATGGGTGTATATTTGAATAGTTTTGAAACCGTATATTTTATTTAGCCAATTGGTTGTAACAGAGTTTGGCTCCCATAGATTGATTATTTGGAAAGGTGGTAGGATTTGTACAAAATGTATTCTAAAAAATACTATAGATATTTTAAAGCAAATGCAATTGGAAAGTGTAGGCCCAACTCAAAATACTAATGATTTTTTGAAGCAAATGCAATTGCAATTGTTTAATTCACTCAAAAATTTTATTGACATCAGTTCTTTCCATAATTATATAACTATAGATGTCTCTGACATAAACATAAAATTACTATATGCTCCTATACTTACAATTGATGTCAAAGCTTGTAATTTTATTAATATTATTCTCGAATTATGTATTTGTATTATTTTTTTATTTCATCATTAATTTGTCAAGATAACAAAGCATAGAATATTTGGAACCTAATTTATGATTTAGATTGATTATTGTGTTTAGCTTGTAGGAGGGTCCCTGACTATTTGTGTATTTGAGATCCTATCTATGATTTGCATTAATTTTTGTGTTTGGAATCTTATCTAGTATCGACTCAGGACGACTTTGCCGATGTATGCAGAAGACATAGATAAAATATCCAAATGTAACAGGTTAAAACGCCTAACAAAACAACAGATATTTGTGTTACTCAATGTATATTTTCTTTCCATCGTATACTTCAAAACAAAACAGAAGTCATCAGTGTTAAAAGTAAATATATGAAGAGTATACAGAAAAACTTGAAAGAATTCGAAGACGAGGTTACCGAGGTATGCAGAAGAGAGCTGCCCGCGTTAACATTTTGCCTGTGAATACCTGTATTTTTAAAAAGTTTTATTCGTGTTTTTGCCTCTCTTTTTGTTTTTTTCTTTGAGAAAGATTATATATTGTAAATATATCCATTTGTAGATTAATAAATTAAGTTTATTATTCGTATTCATGATCTAAATTTTTTCCCTTTTATCTGCAAGTGTGTTCTTTCTTTTCTTGCTAGATCCAATGTGATGTATAGGTTAATTTAAAATTTTATATGGTATAAGAGCTCGATAAATTTCACCTGCTCTTAGAGCACAAAATTTCACAATACTATGACTTAGTTGATTAATGGAATGTCGTTAATTATTATTTGTGGGTTTTTCTTTTGTAGATAAAAGAAACCACACTTGTATAATAATCACAAAAATTGACTTAATCATCACGAGAAGAGTTAGAGGAAGTAAGTCCTTTGAAATATAAACAGAGAAGATATAGTAAAATAATTCTCACTAGACACTTTTTGTTAAAATAAAAAAGTAAAAAAATGAGTTCGAAAATAGAATTAGGGAATCAAAAAACAAGATACAAAACATAGGATTTATTATGGTTCACCAATATGACCATATTTGCTCTTCAAGTAGGGCAATATATTTATTCAGTACTTAGCTATGAAATATATAATTTGTACTCATTCTTATATACAATTATTTAACTTTTCAAATATGAAGAGATAATAGAGAAATGAATAGATAAAGAATGGACATATCAAAGGTCAGATTATCATTGGACTTCACATTTTCAACAATCCCCCACTTGAATGTCCTTACCTAGGATTTTATAAAATAACCAAACCTGAAAGATCTCATTGTTTTCTAGTGGTTATCTTTCTCCATTTTTAATTCTCTTCTAGCAGCATGGAATCTCTATTCTATATAGGTCCATCTCTAATGATGAAATCTAATTTAAAGTCGAGATCACATTCAATACTAGAAGCATAAAAATAGCTATCTTAATATTTTGATAATTATGTTTTTGTAATTTTCATTAAATTTTCAAATTGTAAATTTAACGTCATTATTCTTGAATTTAAATTATAATTTAATTTACAACTTTCCTTAATGTTTCTGGCATGTATTTATTTTTCCAACAATAAATATTTTTTAGCCCTCAATTACATAGATTCTTGTAGGCTTTTATTTTCTAAATTTAGTTCTTGGCTTTTTGTTTCTTCATTATGCAATGGATGACAATAAGTAATAAAAAATATTTGTATACCCCTAGGAAAAAATTGTCATGCTAAGTTTTAAGACAATGGAGACAATAAAACATAACTAAATTGCATAAAACTTAACTATTTTATAATACTTTTTGTAACACAACGTAAAATTGCAATAACATGATATATTATTTAAAATCACATGGGACAATATCATTTAGCTAACTGAAATTAATTAAAATATAAAGTCAATGTAGCATTTTGTATGAGCCATATTAATAATACATAAATTTTAAATAAAAATAAACTAATACTTCCTAGAGATTACAAAAATTGCATATCTTTCTCTTCCAAAGTTTCTCTCACATTTTTCCATCATGTATTCACAACATCTCTAATACCAATATTTTCCTACAAGGCTACACAAATAGATACACGTCATAGGGTTAGATCGATAATCAATTAAAACACTAATAAGATAGATACTATCATCATAATAGATAGATCTGTAATGCCCAAAAATCTTAATTGTAAAATCCAACGAATTTTTTTAAATTCTACTTTTCATGATCAATTTATGTCTTTGGGTAAGACACACTAAAAATTTACTTTACATGGAAACTAATCATTTGTTTTTAATACACAAATTGAAGTGAATTACTGACATCACAATACATTGTATATATAAAGGTCATATCATATTGCATGATGATATCTAAGTAATGAACACGCCAGAGAACGTGTACATGGTTGTTTCACATCAAGCATTATGTGGCTTGGCCAAACATCAATTGCTATTGAAGGTAATTATTAACTCAATCCACTTAATTCATATTTATAATACATAGAATTAGCATAGATGGACCTATAACAATTTAGGATCTTGGCTCATGTTGTACTACGAGCATTATAGTCATGAATCAAATAAGAGATATATAATAATAAATAAATAAATGATAGTCATGAATCAAATAATAGATATATTCCAAAATAAATAAATGATAGTCACGAATCAAATAAGAGATATATTCATAAATAAATAAGAGATATATTTTAAAATTATTAGAAAATTTCAATAAACTATTTCTATTTTCTAAATTAGCTTTTGGAATGAATATAATTCACTTCGAAACCATCTACTAAACTAAAAACTTGCATGGAATTGAGTTTCAAGACTTCTAATAAACATGAAATTAAAAAAAAATGTTTGTTATTTAACCTTGTCTCTAGAATAATATTTACATACATATATTATAATGGTAACAAATTCAAATAAATAAATTTTATTTTTATTTAGTAAGTTTTTGATTAAGTGAAAAATAAGTTTTAAGGACTCAAAACCCATATATAGAGGATTACAAAGATATGATCATTAAAGTCCAGCAAGATAGAACCGTGACTACAAAACAAAATGCTGGAAAGAAAAGAGAAAAATATAATAGACAACCAGGAACCGGCCAGAGGCCAGCAAACATAAATAAAAAAAGAACAGGACAAAGCCAACACTAAACAAAGTTTTTTAGAAGCTCAATGGCTTCAAGCTCCAAGTGAGTCATCTTGTCAATAGAAACTCTGAGGTCTTCAGTCTCCTTGTTGACCTTGAGAGCCTCCTTCTTGGTACTTGCTCGAGTCCTCTTCTGAGGATCAACATTATCCTTAGGACTGGTATCCTTCACCTTGTTCACTTGAATGATGGTTTTCTCCTGATTGATTTGTTCCAGCTTCCCCACCAGAATATTAAAATGTTCGATAGAGGCTTTGAGGATCCTGTAGCTTTTTTCTCCAATTTTCTTTAGGGCATATTTTAAACCATAAATCATTGCATTAACCACCTCAAATTCCTTAACAAACTCAGAATCTATAGCCTTAGCGTTATTTACATCTTTAGTCAGTTCTTTTGCATTTTTTTGGAGAAAGTACTATCCTTTCCTAGTGCTTCCATAAAATCCAGCTTAGTGGTAAAGGCACTTTGTTTAAATTGTATCTTCTTCACCACCTATAAGACCCAATTAATGATTTTGTAAAATCCCTCAGCACCATCCTTAGCCACTTGTACGACATCAAAGGAATCATCTTTGCGATAATTATCCAAGGCACTAAACATGACCCCTTCTCGGGAATGAACATTATCATTTTTATTAGCCTCCACACCAACTCAAGTGATCCCATCATCCTCGGTCACATTATTCTGAACATTACCACCTTGGGTAGTAATACCAACCCTGGAGGAGTGAGGAGGTAGGGAGAGAGCTAGGGTGAAACCCTTATCATTTCTCACAGTCCTAGGGGGAGAGAGCTTGATTTTATTTTTTGGAGGGGAGGCCTCCAGCCCAACGTCAGCCTCAGTATCTAAACCTCCAATTTCTTCAACCTTGTCATCTTCCATATCACTTTCAGATTCTTCAACAATTTGTTTCTTCTTTGTTTTTCACGAGCTCGGGGTCTTCTTATTCTTCATGATAGCCAAGGAGGGGGAGAGAGTGTTAGATCTCCATTTCCTTTTAGCAATATTAACCCTCTTGACCAGGGTCTCCATATCCCCCTCATCCTCATCGACCCCTTCTCCAGAATTCTCATCTAAGTAAACATCTTCAGTAACAAGATGCTCAACAGTATGGATATTAAAATAATCATAGATTAACACCATCAGGCCCTCATCGAGAGTTATATTTCTATTTGGGTTATCCCTTGCATAAAAAGAAATAGAACTTAAGGAACTATAAAAGTAAAAAGGAAAGGATACCTTTTCCACATAGTGAAACTAACGGAGAAGAACAAAGTGGTATATATAGATGCGCTTAAACCGGTCATCCTGAGTGAAGTAGTGCATGATATCTAACATAAACCTCCTCCAAATATTCTTAATTATAGTCAGGGAGAAGTAGTTTTTGTTGATTTTAACCAGCCTTTGTTTCTCCTCCTTCTCCTTGGGGAATCGTTTCACTGCATTGTTAGAAACCTTATAATCCCTATAAAACTTCATTCCCTCAAGGGGAAGCCCAGTCACTTCAGTAGTAAATCCTTCATCAACAGTAAAATTTATCCCACAGATATTCATGTGCCCATCATGCAATTCCTTCTTGAAAATCCTTGTGACCGATGGTATACATCCATGGAGTCTCTCCATAAACATAGTAACATTACCATTCTGCAATAGATTCTGGACCCTCGGCTTCTTCTTCACTCACCATAAGCCAAGGGCTCAAGTCTCTTCCTTTCACCACCCATACTGCACAGAATCAAACTCGCAACACAAATGACACAAACGCTAATGATTTGTAGATAGAAAGTTTTCTTATCACACTCAAATTTGGCAATAAGAAATTTAAAAAAGTTCTTAAGTACTCAGAAAGAATGCGAACTCCTTGGATTATAATTATCGAATCTGTCTAAATTACATTGACCACTTTTAAGCATCATTAAATTATCTATTTTTTTAATCACTAAAATTAGTGACATTAAATCCTACTTTTCCATCGGTGTGATCAAGGCTTAAAATGACCTTAGCATCATTGCATAATTTGAGCTCACCATGAGACGACATGGGAAAGTCAAATTTAACCCCTTCATTAGCTAACTGATTGACCATAGTGTTTATTTATCAATAGCAATGGGAGTTATGAACATTATCAAAGGATTTTATAATATCAAAAGAGGAGGATATTAAGTTACTAATAGTCCATGAGGGATTTCATAGGCCTTTAAGATACCTAATGATATTTTTTAAATCCCTCTGTATCTAGACCTTCTAACAATTCAACTTCTTGGCAAGATTCAAATCCTAATAAGCTCCATTGCCTCAGCAAGGTGGTTAGTCTGAAAACCCAAGGGCAGTGCCACCACTATCAAACACAAGCCCTTATCATCTCTTATCACTCCCCCACACCCATCCGAAACAGTGTTACCTGTACCTTCCCATCAAAATTAATCTTAACCTATCTAGTAGGAGGGAAGTTCCATAAGCAACAATTTCTAGCATTACTTGAAGGCCCCTTGAGAGTGGCCAAAAAAAGATCCCACACTTGGCTGAAACTTTAATCGGAGAAATTCCTATTCATAGAATAATTCCTTAACGGATTGATATTCTCCCAAATAGCTCTGTGAATCTTATCAAAGACTATATCAAAGGGGAGGGCCATCTCTCTAAATATATAGTTATTCCACTCCTTCCACACTCCCCAAATAACAGGAGGCAAAATGAGCGACCAAAGAGATCTCCAACTCTGTTGGAGCCGCGGAAACACCATTGCATGAAGAGATCGTGGATAGAGTAAGGAAAGATCTAGCATGACTTGAAAACCCATAGAAATATGCTCCAAATAGAGGCAGTAGAAGAACAATGAATAGATAAATGATCTACAAATATTTCATATTCTAGGAAATGGTAGCACCTATTAGGGATATAAAAGCCTCTGCGACACAAATTTTTAGTAGTTAAAATATTTTTCTTCAAGAGAATCTAGAAAAAACATATTCACCATCATAATAAGGCCAAGAAACTAGACCTTAGTCCAGCGAGGTGGAGGAACCTGGGTTTTGGATAAAAAAAGGATATCAGAAGCCATAGAGTAAGATCTAGATGAGGTACACGACCAAATGAGAGTTTCCTCCATGTTAGAGCATAAGAACACAGAATAGAGATAAAAATGAAGGGGAATAAGGTAATTTATCACCCCCCTAGATCCATCCACTGATCAAATCTCCACTAATCAGACCGACCAAAAGATTGGGAAATGATCAGAAAACCTAACCACCAATTGGAAATATGAAGAGCATGATAGATACACATAAACTCTACCATACCTCCATCATGGTGAAACCAAATGAGGTGAGATCATAGGATAAGCTCCAAGACAAAGTAAAGAACATGTTATCACGACCGCAACCAAAAAGAACAAGCATAGATCAATCGCCACCCAAAACACCAAAAACTTCCCAACTGGAAATGAATAGAAAACAAACTAAAGGAAATCTTTTTGGTTGATACAAGATTTCCAAGATCATAAGATTATCCTATATCAAACACCCTAGGTAAAATAAAATGTTTCATAAGAGAAGCTTATGAATATTTGACAAGCCTCGGAACATAAATCCCATGCTCATTTTTTATCCAAAAATCCTCTTTATCAACAACTCTCTCTCTCTCTATAGCTCTGCACTTTCCTCTGTTAGATTCATCAACTTAGTCCTCTTTGTACCCACTCTTTCATATCCTCTATCAACACCAGAGATCAGATTACTACCTCCTCCCTTTTGGATAACCGATCTACCTCTGTTAGAAGCCCTCGTTTGTTCAGCAACCAAGGTCCTCTGCTGCATCACCATATCCTTCTAAAAATTAGATACCAACTTTCCCTCACCATATTTACCTTCAAGGTCCTTTTGATCCAAACTAACCTTTGTAGGCTTCTTCTCTGAAAAATAACTCTTTACCATACTTAAATTCCTTGCACTTCTCCCTTCTTTCTCCTTTAAAGGAACTAAAGTAAACTTGTGTCCATCATTCTCTATTGTGACCAAGTTTCTTCTACAATCATGAATAGATCCTCTATCAAATTGCCAAGGTCTCCCCAATAAAACATGACAAGAACTCATAGACACCACATCACATGATAACACTTCATCACTGTAAGGTCCAATATTGAAATTAACCAAACATTTCTCTGTCACCTCCACCATATGATAATTTGAAAACAAACCTACCCCATAAGGAAAAGGATGTGTAAGCCTATTCAATCAAAGATTCTACACCATCTCTTATGATACCAAGCTGTTTGTACTACCACTATCCATAACAACCTTCCAACACTTACCGCCTGATTCACAAACTGTCCTAAATAAATTCCTCCTTTGTAAAGGTTTAGGTTACTTCTTACTCAACATAACTCTCCTAAGCATAAGCGACTGTCCTATCTCAGGTTCAGCTTCATTTTCCACAACTTCACCAACAATTTTTTCCTCACATGCCATAAGATTTTGTTTACCCATGTTCTTACTAGATCTTTCAGAATATTAAAAAGCCCTATGTCTTGTGCCACCACATTTGAAACAAGTACCTTTTAGTTAACTCATTGCTACCAGTCCATCTTCTAGGTATCTTCTGATTAGATTCAACTTCAATGGTTTTCTTTTATTTTCCATTGTTGCTAACTTGCTTCTCTCTTCCTCTAAGGTTACCTTGTCTTAACTTATCTTCTACCTTTAATGCATATTGATAAGCACACTCAATAGTACTAATCCTCAACATACTCAACTCATCCTGAATATTAAATCTCAAACCATTAACATACCTAGCCACCTTCTCCATAGATATTTCCTTGTGACCAGATCCGATAGTCATCTTATACAATTCCTGTGTGTATTCTTCCACAATTCTGTCTTTCTGCCTCAAGTTTTGAAAATTCTTGAACTACTCTAATTCATAATCCTCGGGGATGAATTTGGATTTTAACCTAGAAACCATCACCTTAAATCTAGATATTTTCATCTCACCATGGTCCTATTAGAGTTGATGAAAACTCAACCCTACAGCTCTCAAGAATCACCTGCATGCAAACCTGTCACAAAAATAGAGAAGCAAAAGCTATGGAGGCCAAAAATAACATATCCATGAAAGAGGAGACATATTGTGCAAATAATGGAGAGAAGATCCTCAATACAATAGCATCCTTAGATTATTAAATAATCTCAAATAATTCCCTGAGTGAGTTGGAATAATTAAAATGTGATGAACTGTTATTTAAAGGTGATCAAAACCCTAAAAGGGAGAAACCTAGGTTGCATGCTAATAATTAATAAAAGAATTAATTATTACATATCCTAAGTTTAGCTTAAGTAAGCTAGAGATAATAAGTGACTTAATAATTCAATCAAAATGATTTAATTAATAAGAGAAATAACTTATTGCTCTAACATCCCCATTTAAGATAAACTTAGGGAGAAGCTAAAAAACTAGAAACCACTACTAAAAGAAGGAAATGGGTCCTGGCAACATGGCTTATCAAGTACCCAAGTACAAGAAATCTCTATAAAGAGAAGAAAAGGAGAAAACCCAGGGGGAAAAATACCACCTTCAAAAAGAGGTGAAGCCTAGTGAAGGACTGAAGAAGCCTCCAATCTAGACAATGTCCAATAAAATAGGAATAAAGGATGAACATGAAGAACACCACTAAAGCATGAAGCTGCAAACATAGTCAAAGAATAAATTCTGGAACCTTCACTATAATAGAACATGATCAGGTAGAGAATACTATAATCTGCATAAGAGACCTCAAATGAGACTACTCGAATCAGGATGGAAAATAAAGGCAAACATCAAAACTCGACTTGATACAGATAGAAAAAAACACCAAAGTATGAAGAGTTGATCAAAATATGGAAGGATGTCTCCAAAATAGGAATGAAAGAGTGACCATATGTTTAATGATTCATCTCACCGAAATGCATAGGTAGCCACTGCATCCGCCTACTACATAAGAACAAATACTGAATACATAGCTCACTCCATCGAACCAAGGAAGCATCAGAATCAATAGGAGATACCCCCATAATCCTAAGCAGGGAGAGGCATGACAAGTACACTTAACAGAACTACCAAGAAAAACTGCATGATGAAGAAATAAGAACATAGAATGTGCAGAAGAAAGTACAAACACATATAAAGTCTGGTGTCATCCATGATCAGTCACTTGACACACATCATGAGGCTAATGTCATGGAAGGAACACTCACAAGACAAAGGTAGATGTATAAAAAAGATAACATTAAACCCCCCATGACACTTTATAATGGAGTGCAAGTACAAATAGGCATAAAATATGCAAGATCCCAAGCATGCAACATATGACACTTTATCTCAGTGCATTTGGAAAAAAGAAATGCTACAAAAATATGTCTACAATGATTAGAAATGACATAAAGTTGTAAGAACACAAGTAACAACTAAAAATGATTCATTATTTTCAATGAAAATGATTCTAGGGCCTGAAACATCCAAGATATCCACCTGATTGCAAAAAATAAAATAAAATTGAATAAAACATACTTGGAGTAGATTCTAGAACTGAGACTTATACCAAAAGAAAGAGCACAAAACCATCTTTCCAAAGATGTGCGAAAGTCAGAAAATGGAGCCCAGATGAACAAGATATGGCTACCAAAGTGGAAAAAGGAACCTTGACTTTGACTAGACAAAACCCTTCAAGATGGAAAATCATAAAACCAAACCCACTGAATCAAATCGGTCTCAGAACCAGTTTTCCAGCGATATCTCGTTTACCCAAAAATGATTCCATTTTCCCAAGATACGAGCAAGAAACCAAAGAGGGCTCCAATACATGAAGAACCCCAAAAAATCTCAGCTCAATTTGGCAGAACTTCACTCAATCTGGCGATGCCGCTAAATATGGAGGGACTAGAAAAATTTTAGCCAAGATTGGTAGACGTACAAGAAAAAAAATGTTGAAATTTTATTTTTGTCACCACAAAAAATGTGCATAGAAAAAGGGTCGTACAAGAAAATGTTTTTGCCTTAGAATGAAAATGTGTCCAAATTGGGCATGCCTTGTATGAAAAAGAGGGGATTTTGGGCCTTTTGAGTGCAACGATGAGGTTCATTTGTGCCCAAAGTGCTCCAAAAACAAACTCCCCCTAGATCCACAAATATCTAAAACCAAAAACCTCATGAAAACATAGATTTGAAGAACAAGGCCAAATTTCTCATGAAGAGAACATGTGCATGAATATTTTGAGCTTTGATACCATATTAGACTTGATGAAAACTCAACCCTATGACTCCCAAGAATCACCTACATGTAAACCTGCCACAGAAAGAGAGAAGCAAAAGCTATGGAGGCCAAAAATAAAAAATCAATGAAAGAGGAAACATATTGAGAAAACAATGGAGAGAAAACCCTTAATACAATATAGCATCCTCATATTATTAAATAATCTTAGATAATTGACTGAGTGAGTTGGAATAATTACAAAGAGATCAAACCTTATAAAGGTGATCAAAACCCTAAAAGGGAGAAACCTATGATGCATATAATAATTAATAAAAGAATTAATTATTGCATGGCTAAATTTTAGCTTAATTAAAGTAGAGCTAATAAGTGACTTAATAATTAAATCAAAATGATTTAATTAATAAGATAAATAACTTATTACTCTAACATCTCCTCTCTATCTTTCGACAATTCCTTCCACCACAAGGTGACATGACCTTTCAATTTAGTCTGTACTAACCTAACCCTCTATGGATCTCTAATATCTTCAAGCTCATAGTACCCTTCTAACTCTCCAATCTAGTTTATCAAACACTCAGAATGCAATGAACCAGTGAAAGTAGAAACATCCATCTTAGGACTTTTACTTACTTGTACCATAACCCTTAAAAATATTTCCTCATGTGCAGGGATCTCAACATCTATAGTCTCAAGATATTCAACAACTTCCTCAAATTCCTCTTCAGTCTCAGGATTCCTTCTCAATCCACTCAACACATTTCTAACCTCATTCCTCATCTCAACTCTAAAGTCTTCCATAATTTTCTCTAGCCTTCTAGGATTCATCCTTCTACGCAACATCTTCCAATTCTCAGGTGTAACTATCCCTCCAACTGATGATCTATAGACACACAAGCAACCTACCTCCAATCGGTATGCCTTCAACACTAAAAAACCAAAAGCAATACCAAACCCTTCCTAGCCACTTAGTGTAATTCCTCTCTAATTTTAAGTTAGATCTATACTATGCCACCTTACGATCAATAGGTCAAGGGATTCACAAGTTAGGAAATCTGATCTACTAACACACAAATCTCCACCTTATTTAACCTCAATCTTGATCATCCATCAAAATGGTTCTTTGATACCAACTGATGCAGTGAAGGATGGAGAAACCTCAAGGAGATCAGTCCAACCGTTGTAGCCAACACTACACAATGGAAGAAAATAAGAGAGCTAAGTAAAAACAAGAGATTTGGCCTTTCATTATCATTGAAAATCATTTACAATAGATCTAGAACATGTTTTTCACATGCTAGTCATACATGCCAAGAATATATTCCTATTTATAATCAAAACCCTTACAATCCTACCCAAGCAAATCCAAATAATCTTATGAGATCATCCTTCCACTTAGGAACAATTCCATAAGGTTATAAAGCCATCACAACATCTAGCCGGCCTTAAAAATGATTACATCCCCCAAGAAATGATTAAATATATTACACCCAAATAGGCCAGGACCCAAATCTTAAAGAACAACCTTAAATGAAAGATTTAAGAGATGTGATCACACAATAATGTCGGCCTCAAACATAACAATGAGCTGGGATGATCACGCATGGAAAAACTTACCGGAATATCGACAAATCACCAGAAAACCCAACCACCAATCAGAAATATGAAGAACATGACATATACGTGAAGAATCTACCATAACTCTTGAGTGATGAAAATAAATTAGGTGTGATCATAGGATAATCTCCAGGATGAAGCCAAGAGCACATTGTCATGACCGCAACCAAAAAGAACAAGCACAGATCAACAGCTACCCAAAACACCAAAACCTGCCCAATTATAGCAGAACAAAAAACAAACTAAAGGAAATCTTTTGGGTTGATGCAAGATTGTGAATATCCTAAGATGCTCCTATATATATATATA
>MU223656.1:67025-85325 GCA_018584345.1 Thuja plicata
TATATATATATTTGTATGTATGTATGTATGTATGTATGTACTCAATTAAATCACTTTTAAGATGTTGTAAGGAGGAATTCTAGCTAGATTTTGGGGTTTGGGATAATCTATGTTGGTTTGGTTTTAGTCCATGAAAAATGTCTTCCTAGAACGAACAAAATAAGAAGTGTCATACCAATTAATTGGTGCATTGTAGAATGTCACCAAAAAAGAGTAGTTTATGGTCATTTATGCCTTACAAAAAATGTTTCCATGTCATTTGAGATGTACAAATCCAATATTTTCTAGGATTCCAAGTTAGGCCAATGGTAGAGGTATAGAGAAGTGCACCTAGGCATAGTAGTGGAGTTGGTGTAGAAACACTTTGTAATTTTGGGTTGATGTCTAAGAGAAGGTCTTTCCTCTGCATCACTTACATTCTCATAACCACTATCAGACATAACATCAATTCTTCCAAAATTATGAGAATACCTAGAAAATTGTAGCAGTTACTAGACTCTCTTCTTTGATTGAAAGAATGACATATATGGAACATTCATCACACCTCCATCCGGTTCTTCATTCAGAGTCACCACATCCTTTTTTGAGGAAAATTTTCAAATAGATAGAATCCATTTGAATCATGTTTTCATTCTCGGTTTCTCCCAACAAGATGTTCATGCAATCTTCTTCAAGTTAGCTGTAATAATTTTTTCTCTAGGATGAAGACTTACAGATTTGAAACAATTTTCAGATTCTAAACATTTAGGACTCAAACTTTAAATAGATTTACCATTGACTCCCCCAAAAAATCACCATTTTGTTGGCTGCTCCATTTGTTCCCTCGAATTAACCTAAGGTTTAGCCTTCTATCGATGAAAGCCTAAGGAAAGTGAGTAATTGGAAAGAATTATTCACAAATGCAAGTAATTATTCTACACTTTGGGCTCTACAAAACCTAGGTGGGTAAACCTATGTAATATTTTCTGAGCTGGAAAAATTAACATCAAATATTACCTTCAACAGATGACTCTTTATATAATAGATTAGAATACATATGAATTATTTAAGAATTGGCCCTATTTTGATTATGCTTCATTGACATAAAGTTGAGAGTAAAAGGCTATTTTAATCCTATTCCTAACAATAAGAAAGTAAAGATTATTTTGACAATTTGACTGATTCTGAGAATGGAAACTAAAACCCCTAGAAAAGTGCCTTCCAAATGCATCATATTCAACTTACAGTTGGAAAATACTTTTTCTCAAAGAGATAAAACTCTCCACTAGTGAGTTCACAATACCAGTGCCTCACATTGATATCATCTAATTTGGTTCTATTATAACCATAATTTTTAATCCCTCACATAAACATGTTCACCATTCCATTTCACTATTAAATGCACTTTAATCTCTTACATTAACAGAAGCATAAAATTAAAAAAAAAAAAACATAAATTGATTGAAGAAATGACACAAAATATCTTTTGTTATTCACTCCATAAAATAGTACATTCATACATGTTGGAGACATTTACACATAACACTCAGTATATTTGCACTTTGTTGGTGTAATTAATTATATATAATTATACTTTACTTAAGCTTACTTAGGATAACACATTGCATAGTAGTTTTCATATGAAGCACCTAGGAGTTTGCACATTTATTTGCACACACTGTAGGCTAAATTCCACTTTAGGTGGTGATAGTTGTTATCACATTCCACTTAATGTGTGATATCCACCTTTAGTTTTCTTATTACATTACCATCCTCCAAATGTTTCATATACTTCATTACATAATGGAGGATGATCCACATTTGGTGAACATGTGATTCCACCCTGTGTTGGTGATAACTTATCTTCTCCTAATCATAGTCTCTCATTTCCTTTCCTATATAAGTAGGCCTATTATGTACATTTTATTCATTTCCATTAGAAATATTATCATTTTTGCATCGTGTAGCAATTGAATTTCCATTCTCTTGTGAAAGTTATCTTAGTCTTTCATTTCATCCTTAGGGTGTTGTAGAATCACCGATAATTCTAACATGGTTTCAGAGCTCTCAAGGTGTGAAGACTCCTTAAGAAGTATGATTTTGGATTGAATTAATTGTGGGTGGAGAATAAGGCTATTTGGGAATCACCTTTGTGTATCCTTTTTTGAGAAAATTTTGGTGCAATTTGGGGTTTTGCATTTTGTGGCTTTTTATTACAGGTCAATATTGGAGCTTGTTAGTGGAAACCAGAGGTTG
This sequence comes from Thuja plicata, assembly GCA_018584345.1. Taxonomy (NCBI): domain Eukaryota; kingdom Viridiplantae; phylum Streptophyta; class Pinopsida; order Cupressales; family Cupressaceae; genus Thuja; species Thuja plicata. The sequence continues at coordinate 69,261 of MU223656.1, forward strand.
GCATCATATTAAGGATGTCCAAAAACCCCTAAATTGGATTAATTCATCCAAATCAGAGTTCTAAGTCCAAATAGAGAGCCATTTGAAGTTTGGAGATGCGTCAACAATGATTTAGAAAAAAATAAATTATGTACGCGATTTTTAAACATCGATATCTCAGTCATCCAGACTCCTTTTTATGATATATATATATTTGTTTTGGAGTAGAATTTTGTGCTCTACACAATGGTATGGGTGGTTTTTGATCTTTGTTCCTAATTTTTTTAAAAATAACTAATCCCATTTTTTGCAACTTCCAAGGCCTCATTAGGGCTCATACAAACTCCATTTCGGGTGCAATTGTTTTTTGGAAGTGCGTAATTGTTTCCATAGTTTACAATGGTGCTATCATATTATAGTGACTCTGATAAAAAAAATTACTCTCACAATTTGGCTTTATTTTGCAATTGTAATGCATAGGCCTTAGTTTGTTCTTTTCAATAGTGATCTAAGTCTATTATAACCTGATTTTGAGTGGTAATCAATTATTGATCTCAATTTGTGATTTGAGAAGTGTATCATTCATGTAATCATATGATATGGAACACATCATGTTGTAATAACTTTGACTAATGATAATTATTAGGCATGGGCAAAAGGAATTATCACAAATTTTAGATGGCTTAATTTCTTGCCTCATCTTTATGGACTCATTCCTAAGCCAAAGACACAGTAGAAGAAAATAGTTTCGGAAGGTAAAAATGGTCATATTAGAGGATTTCATGGTTTGAATCTTAGTTTAGATTTATGCCATGCATTCTACTCCAAGATCGATGGTATTTATTTCACACACATAGTGTGGACCATTATTTGGGAGAATTTTGGAAATCCACATGTTCCTCCTTTCCTAGATGATCCTATTGCAGATTGTTTCCTGCCACTTAATGATGTAGATAACATCCCTATAATGCTGAAATATTAGATGAGATTCAATATAATGCATTACTTGATAGTAAGGATGATCTAGTGTCCGCCTACAATTCCCACTTCTCTAGTTGAGATAACACATTTATCTCTTTTTGGTGGTACCAATAAGTCATTACTAAATATATCTATTTGTCTTCCTAGTTGGGATTCCTACTTGTGAGATATTGGTTCATTATTTGTGGAGTCTCGCATTTTAGATTTGTGAGGCACATTTGAGGGGTTTTCTCTTCTCTTTGGGGAAACCTTCATCACAATTGGAGTTATTAATTCACCTTCTTTCAAGATTGACAATCCTTAGTCTCTTCCTTCACTTTATATGCCACATTGCTTGGTTAAGGTTGATCATGATTATATGATGAATTATTCAAACTTGGAGACTCCTATTTGGTTTTTAGAGACATCTTTCATATTTAATTATAGTTGTTGCACCAATGTTGTCAATTAATCTTTGTCTTTGGAGCTTGTTCACCATCAGTTCCATTAGTTCCTTTATTTTCATCTTTTGTTGTGTTTTGGTATACACATGGTTGATTTATGGCATCTCTATCATCCAAGGACATGACAAAACATGAGAATATTTCTTAGAAAACATCATCATACTTCATTTGGGATCCAATTGCTAGTTCCTATCTCGAATGGGAAGCATTCCTGCATTTGTATTTGGTATATGTTCTTCCCAAGGGGATAAATGTTGTTTGCAGACATGGGACTATGTTTTGTCTTCAAACACTCACCATTTTTGTAGGACATTATCCATTATGGGGGGTCCAAGTTGTCTCCTACTTTCCTTCCTACGGAGGTATAATTGATTGTATATACATGATGTAGGTAGTTCTAGAGGGGACTTGAGTCCTCCATCCATGCATCTTGTGCTTTTATCTCTCTTTTGGAATGAATTTTTGTACCATGAGGTTTTCTCCCTTTATCCGCTTTATGAGAGATTTCTTCTATTACATTACATTTTATGGACATGGGTACCTAACATCTCCTAGTAGCCATGATCAATCTTGCATTGTGAGTTTTAGTGCATTCCCCTATGTTGCATTTAAGAGGGGGTGTTGGTATAAATAATTAATTATAATTATAGTTTAATCCTAAGTAGTTGGCATAAGTTTATTTAGGATAATAAATCACATAGTAGTTTGCATATGAGACACCTAGAAGTTTGCACCTTTATTTGCAAATGGTGTAGGAGAAATTCCACTTTAGGTGGTGATAGTTGTTATCACATTCCACTTTATGTGTGAGATTCACCTTTATTTATCTTATCACATTATCATCCTCCACATGTTTCACATATTTCATTGGATAATGGAGGATGATCCACCTTTGGTGGACATGTCATTGCACCTTGTGTGGGTGATAACTTATCTTCTCCTTATCATTGTCTCTTATTTCCTTGCCTATATAAGAAAGCCTATTATGTACATTGTATTCATGTCCATTAGCAATATTATCATTCTTGCATCTTGTTGCAATTATCTTTTCATTCTCTCGTGGAAATTATCTTGGTCTTTCATTTAATCTGGGGGGTGTTGTAGAGTCACCTAAAACTCTAAAACACTCTAATGGAGAAGCTGCTTGAAAAACAAAGATGCATTTACCGACTAAAAATATCCTACTACTTCTCTAAGAAAGAACTATACATTCAACCTCTAGGGTTAGATAAAAGGCACATTGAGCTCGTCAAGTTGTTACTTCTGTTTCCTCAAGGACTAGAGATGGCTTAATGGATGTAGTGTTTGAACCTTCCCCTCAAAGTTATCATATAAACAACTTGTGCCTAGCTTGTCCACTCTATGTAACTTAACGTTCTGTTGGGATCTACTCTTAAATGAGTTAGCTTGAATAATCTCATTTTGCAAATCTATAAATCAAAAGTTGATTCTCAATCCCAACTCATCGCTTGGAAGCTCATACATAAAATTCCCCAATTGGATCCCACTTTAAATTCTTATGTTCACCTCCTCTGTGTCTCTTCCACAATAGATTTGAATCCTTCATGAACTACTTATATTTTCGTTCCCATACTAATTTATTATGGCCAACGATTTTTGCCTCCATAATTGCCTCTTTTTCACTTCCCTTGATCTCAAAAGACCTCTCTTCTTTGTCTATGAGTGTTCCACATAATGATATCTAATTCACGTGATCTTACAATTATCAAATGCATTTAGAAGTTTAAATGTCTCGCGACATTGTCTCATTTATTTTCCTTAAATGAGATTGAAATTCAAATCACCCACACAATGCCTATTTTAGCAATCATATCAGCAACAACATTTCATTCAGCAACAACATTTCATTCCCGAGGAACATGAACAGAGAAAATGGAATCAAGATGTAAGATAAATCATGAATTTTGGCAGGCTCTACTAACATATGAAGTGTCTTTTTATTTACTATTTGGAAATGCAATTGATAGTTCTTCGACCAGGAGTTTTGGGTAATAAACCTAGTTTGTGCCGCAAATGACATGGACGTCAGCAGTTCGCTACGCGGCTCTGTCAGCAGTATTTAACGCCAAAACAACACGCTTCCGAATTTGCTTTGCGCGGTGGACTCAACAAAATATACACGATAGCTGTTTCGGCAATCTATCACTCAAAAAATTGCACCGCAACGTTGGCCTCATAGAATTTTAATCAAAACAAGTTTAAAATACTTTAAAAGACCAGTTTACAAAACCTCGTCGATGTGAAGGAGAATATGCGGCTCATGGCCATCTCGTTTTTTCTTGTCTTTTGGGATACTTCCCAACGTTATTTGATATCTCCTCACTTGGCAGGGAAACACGGATGTATACACCTCTTGTGTTTGAGGCGGTGAACTCATAACAAGACAAGTGAGGGCTATATATTTATATGGTTACCTCAAATCGGTGAAAGATATTTTGTTCGGATGTTGTCAATCGCTGACTCAGTCATGTGGGTTCCATCTTATTGATTCCTCCTCTCCACGTAGATTGTATATTAGCTAGCAAATGGCAGGTGAAAAGGGACAAAATGAAACCAGTGGTGACGATTAGTTTAATGGTCATCCAAAGGCTCTGATTAAGACTCCACCGTAGATTAGAAAATTTGGCCTGCTCTCTTTCAGATGGAGATGTTAAACAGTTGGCATGCCTCTGTATGCTTCGACATTTTGCATACTTTTCAACCAGGGCACTTGCAACTACAACATCTGAGAAAAAAAATCATTTCCATGATGCTTTGACGGATGTCTGTACCCTGTTCCAAAGCTCCCATTTTGACACACGTTAGAAGTATGCTAGCAGAGGTTGTGAAATTTCTCTCTACACCTTTTGATTGCATTTGCTTGAAAGTTTCTGAAGTTTTCAACAAATCCATTTTGTATATATTCTGCAACCATAGCATTCTATTAGACATCATTTCTGTGAGGCATTTTGTCAAACAGTTCACATGCCTTGTCTATGCTTCCACATTTTATGTCTTTCACATGCAACACTTGTGTATCTACCATAATGATATTAATTTAAAGGTTGGTGCTCTTAATGTTATGGTAATAATGATATCTATCCTTCCATCTCGTATCTCTTGTTCTCTAAAATAAAAGATAAGAAAATTCAGAACAGAGGAAAAAATGTACAAAAGCTATAGTGTATCGCCCTCCATTGCATAAGGTGAAAATGAACCCAAACCTTTCTGTGTTCCTATAAATCTAATGAAAATAGAGAGCCAAAAATTTAACTTCAATAAGTAAAATCATACACTCCAACAGGAAAATTTTGCAAATAGTTTAATATAAAATGCACAGAGAATATGTTGCGGATAATATAGAACTGTGGATGATATAGTTTTTAGCAGAGAGGAAATAGTCGTCAACGGAGAAGAGCTTATTACAAACAAAGACATGTTCTCGACGGTGTGAAACAACAACACTGCAAAAACCTAAACCAGTGAAGACGTCAAATCAGAGTCACATCTTCTCTTTTCGGACAATATTAACCCTGCCAACAATGATGAAATGTGGTGTCGTCGACTATAATGATTGTATTGTATGCGGAAAATGGATTTTTTGAGAATACTTTAGAAAAATGCAATTGGAAGGTGTAAAGCCAAATTCCACCAAATGATATAGTAAGAAGGATTAATAGCTAGGACAAAAACAAAGAAAACTTATACACTTGATGCTTGCTCTTTTGCGAAAATCTATCAAAAAGTCTTGTGCTTCTTTGTGTTTACATATTTGCATATACGTCAGAGCATTTCTGATGATAATGATAGTAAGAAAAAATAACTTTGTTATGCTTTGATGAATCTTCATGCATGGCATGATCCGAACATCCTTCACCATTTTGCCTTCCAATGCTAATATGAGAGTATTGAAACAAGGTGAGGACATGCATTAAAGGATAAAGGATATAGGGATCTTGTTTGCGATTGCACCTGCCCTGGTAGACATGTATGTAAAATGTGGAAGTACACACAAGTCATGTCAACTATTTGACAAAATGCCTCATAAGAGATGTAATCTTATGAAATGCCATGATTGCAGGGTATTGACAGTTCTGTCCAAACAGGGGAGGAAACAGAGCACAATCCAGTAGATGCAGAGCATTCAAACTTAGCTTGAAACATAAGAGCAGTCTGAATAACCTATCCAGAGAGGATGAGGCAAGTTCTACATGTATATCATCTTAAGAGTATTCATAAGGGATAGAGGAATTTTGATAGATGTAATACAAATGCCACCATTACCATATGCAAAATGTGCAAAGGAAGATAAGGCATGTGGACTATTTTAGTAAGAAAATTCTGCAAATAGTTTAATATAAAATGCACAGAGAATATGTTGCGGATAATATAGAACCATGGATGATATAGTTTTTAGCAGAGAGGAAATAGTCGTCAACGGAGAAGAGCTTATTACAAACAAAGACATGTTCTCGACGGTGTGAAACAACAACACTGCAAAAACCTAAACTAGTGAAGACGTCAAATCGGAGTCACATCTTATCTTTTCGCACAATATTAACCCTGCCAACGATGATGAAATGTGGTGTCGTCGACTATAATGATTGTATTGTATGCGGAAAATGGATTTTTTGAGAATACTTTAGAAATTTTCAAGAAAATGCAATTGGAAGGTGTAAAGCCAAATTCCACCAAATGATATAGTAAGTAGGATTAATAGCTAGGACAAAAACAAAGAAAACTTATACACTTGATGCTTGCTCTTTTGCGAAAATCTATCAAAAAGTCTTGTGCTTCTTTGTGTTAACATATTTGCATATATGTCAGAGCATTTCTGATGATAATGATAGTAAGAAAAAATAATTTTGTTATGCTTTGATGAATCTTCATGCACGCCATTATCCGAACATCCTTCACCATTTTGCCTTCCAATGCTAATATGAGAGTATTGAAACAAGGTGAGGACATGCATTAAAGGATAAAGGATATAGGGATCTTGTTTGTGATTGCACCTGCCCTGGTAGACATGTATGTAAAATGTGGAAGTACACACAAGTCACGTCAACTATTTGAAAAAATGCCTCATAAGAGATGTAATCTTATGAAATGCCATGATTGCAAGGTATTGACAGTTCTGTCCAAACAGGGGAGGAAACAGAGCACAATCCAATAGATGCAAAGCGTTCAAACTTAGCTTGAAACATAAGAGCGGTCTGAATAACCTATCCAGAGAGGATGAGGCAAGTTCTACATGTATATCATCTTAAGAGTATTCATAAGGGATAGAGGAATTTTGACAGATGTAATACAAATGCCACCATTACCATATGCAAAATGTGCAAAGGAAGATAAGGCATGTGGACTATTTTAGTAATAAAATAATTTTAAATATTATTAAATAATAAAAAGTAAAATTAATTTTAAAGATAATAATATGTTATTTATTTTATGATAATTTGTATTTTGTATAATGTCTTACAAATTTAAAATTAATTTAATATTTATTATTATCAAAGGTATAATATCATTTTTAAATATCGAATGTGTTCAAATTTGTACAAGAAACAATCTCACCCTCTACAAATTAATAGATTTTCATTTAATAGTAAATTCTAAATATTTTTTATTACATTTATAATGTGAAATTGAATGTAAATTATAAATAATCTTTTTTATTGCATTGTGAGTATGCTTTTAACAATCTCACCCTTTACAAATTAATAGCTTTTCATTTAATAGTGTGATATATAGACGTAGAAAGAGGGAGGGCTATAGGGATAGATAAATATTGAGTGATATATATACCAGAATGTGTGTCCAACAATGAGAGAGAGAGAGAGAGTTAAATGACCTTTCCATAACTCTACGACATTCCCATAAGATACGATTGCTAGTATTTATTTCAACCATCATTCATGTAGAACTCTCTAGACGAATTTAGGGACATATGCAAACAATTTGTTTCACCAAGGGGTGATTCTTCATCCAAACGACAGAGATCTACTCACCTTCACTCTTCTAAAAGATATAGACCTGATCACGTTCACAATTTGTCTGAAAAGGTGTTTTTTCTTTAATTCTTCTGCCCTTGATCGTTTATAAAGTTATCACGACTTTTGGCGATTTTGTTATGAATATTTAGTCAATGGATTTGAAGAAAGAAGCTAAGTTGGAGAGGTTTTTTGAAAACCAGAGGTGAAGGAATAGATTCAATGAGAGAATTATTTAGCTCTTCAACTTCTGATTCCTAATTCGCAAAAGGTTGGCTTATTTCCATGGCTTTCATTTCCATAATACATTGTAGAAGTTTGATCACAGAGGCAGAATCTTTGATTTAATCTATAGTTATTGTTATTTTCCGCTATATTTGGCAGAAAGACAAAGCTTCCATTCTCGAGGAAGCAATTAAGTACGTCAAACAAATTCAACTTCAACTACAAGTAAGTTTCTCTGTTAATAGTGAATTTCCACAATCTATAAATATTATTTGAGATTTCTTCTTGATAGATTGTGTTCGAATATTTTCCCAGCAATTTTTTAGATCACACTCCATGATCTATCATCAGAATGATACAAGAGAATATAAGAAATACAAAATGATAGATCATAGAGTGTGATCCAAAATATTGATAGAAAAATATTCTAACACAATCTACTCACAAGAAATCTCAAATAAGTTAATTCATATTAAGGTTTTCAAAAGTAGCAATAATAAATCTAACTTCCATCTTATCTGTTGTAGAAGCTTTCTTCTCCAAATAAGATGAACCCATCGCATACATGCACGGCTAAGGAAATCACATGCTGTGATTAGATGCCCCAGATGTGTAATAACATGAGCTGGGGATTCATGGGAATCATGGGCACAAATATAATCTTTACCATTCCCCTTGCCAATGGAGGAATGGGTTCATGACCTGATTGCCACGGGGAGTTGAAGGACAAACAATACCACCATGGGCTAACCAACAAAGCAAAGAGTATTTTCATAGGGTAAGTCTGTCAATGTTTAACAAGATTTCAGAGCCCAACAATGAATGCAGAGCGGGAGTACTTCAGAGCTCTAGTCTCTTCAACCAACTCATACTCAGTCGAGCTAGCCTATGAGCTTGTACTAGTAGAAGAGTTAGATTTCAAGGATTATCCATCTCTTTAAGATTTCAATCTTTTTTAGCAACGTTATTGGATCTTTTCAGTTGCATTAGCAGTAGCATCTTACAAGCACCTTTTGTAGTTCCAAAGAGGGGCACCAGATATGTAAAGATGAGATGATCTATAAATGGCCCATCTACATATTCAACAATCGAGCATTGCTTTCTTACAAATAAATAATAACTTGGAACTCCTTCAAAATGTCTTGTCTCTTGCATTATGAGATAGCTGATCAATGGAATACCGTTAGTTATAATGTGTGAGAAGACTTCGTTTCTTGAGTTGTAATCACTATGATGGTCGTTGGTGAGGTGTGGGATGTTTGGAGGGCCACCTTTTCATTCTTTGTGGGCTAACCATCTTACTTTCTTTTCACCAAGTTTGACTTTAGAGTCAAGGTTTTCCTATAAGTTTTAAGAAATGTTTTGGTTTTTGATTTGATTGTTAAATAATACAATGGTTAGGAAGTGTTTTAGAAATTTAATGCTAAAAGGTGTTTTTTTAATTAGATTAAGTGGTAAGGACCTAAATTCATTATATCTCACAAGAATTCATTATAACTCACAATTAAAAAAACTCTCAAAGACTTAGAGATCAAGCTAGCAAATTCAAAAAATAGGAAAGTATAATGACTAGAACATACAAAAATGTTGTTTGAAATTGCTAGAAAAATCAAAGAATGAGGAAATTATATGACTAGCACATACAAAAATGTTGTTTGAAATTGCTTGCAAAATTAAAGAATGAGGAAAGTATATGACTAGTACATACAAAAATATTGTTTGAAGTTGCTTTACTTTAAGTCATCTCACTAGTATTATTCTAAGTTACATGTTCAATGTTTGTTTTAGTTCCCTTTTTTTTAGTTGTTACATAGTAGGCATTTCCATTTTGGAAAGCCTTGGGCTGTTTTCTATGATCAATGGTTGGAAGTGGTCGAGAGCCCAATGACTACCATTTGGAGCTTCTTTTTCATCCATCCTTTCTTTTTGAAACCGTTGCTGACGTAATGAAAGCCATCGTTGTCTAGGGGGAGTGAGACTTCACCTTCAATTATCTATAATACTTGTATGATGGAAGGTCTCTCATCGGGCTTAGGATTGGAACACACTAGTCCCAATTGGAGCATCTTCTCCATCTCATCTTCAACATATTTACCACCCAAATTGGGATTGGCTAGATCCGTGAGCCTACCTTTCACATGCAACTTTCTCACCCACTCCACCATAATGATCTAGGAAGCATCGAGAGATGGTTCCATAGGCCTCCTCCTACAGGAAACTTCCAACATCAAAATACCAAAGCTAAACATAGCTACGCTGGGATCAACCTTTCCTATATTTAGGAGTTTAAGTGCTATGTACCCAAGTATACCCACCACACGAGTATTTTGTGCTTCTTCTGTGTGATCATACATACGAGAAAGCCCAAAATCCCCCAGCTTCCAATTAAGTTTAGAATCCAACAAAATGTTTCTGGATTTGATGTCTCTATGCACCACCACTTGTTCCCACTCTTCGTGAAGATACAACAATCCAGCGGCCACGTCTCTCAGAATTGTTTTACCTTTGAGCCCATGTCAGAACGAGCTTCATCTTCTCAAATATCATCTTGTCTAGGCTTCCATTTGGCATGAGTTCATACAATATGAAAAACTTGGCTCCCCTCCTACAATAGCCTCTGATTTGTACAAGATTCTGGTGTTGTAAGCACCCGAGACTTGAAATCTCTCCTATGAATTCCTTGATAGCTTTGGTGCTCCCTCTAAAGATGGATTTTACAACAAATTCCTATCCAATAGTAGGGAAAAATCATTTGTATACCTGGCCGAAACCTCCAGAGCCCAAAACTTGATCTTCTCGGAAGCCCTTAGTTGGAATATGCAAGTTTTTGTAGTTGCTGGAGACAAAATGACTACCATTTGGGATCATAGACAAGGCACATGAATTGTTTGACAAAATGCCTAAAAGAAATGTGTTCCCATGGAACACTCTAATCATTTTATGCAAAGGATTTAGAAACTTGCAACCAAATGCAATCGGCTGGTGTGAAGCCATACAATACAACCTTTGCCACCATTGTCCTAGCCTGTAGAACTCACTCTCTCTCTCTCTCTCTTTGTATCTCTTTTTCATATGATGCATCTTCATTTCTTCTACATGTGAATACAGTGTTGAGTCAGCTAGGAGAGACAAGATTTTACCATGGAATATTTATATAAATGTTATACTAAGCTAGCACAAAATCAGTCTTTATAATTCTTTTACATTGCGTATCTTCTAGTTTTGAAGTTTTACAATGCAAGAACATTTCTTAAAAGAGAAAAGAAGGAAAACCACTATTGCTTGTACCAATTCCATTTTTGGTGGGAGATGCCATTGAAAGTGTTTGGAATGATGAAATAGAGAGCCCCAAGATATACATTTTTATCCTCCCCATTGCATTGGTGTATTTGTGTTCTCAACTATACTATAGTTGCTACAAAAATTGTGAAAATAATTTGTATAATAAACAACTCTAATGAGGTCTACAGTAAGTCAATGAGGGAGTCTAAGGAAGCTTGGCTTAGACTGCAAAATTTATTGCTAGATACAAGGGGCAATTATCTTACAATAGATAACATAGCCAACACAGTTTCCCAAGGATCAAAACATTGTGAGATTGAGTTTACAAAATATAAATTGAAGAACAGTTTCTGTAGATGCATATATAAATGAACCTACTACTTTGTTATTGGTATACAAATTAACATCTTTTACCAATATTATTTACGAGTAGAGGGTGATAGCATTAAATATAGTTAATAATTTAGCTATAGTTTATAGCTATGTATCACTCAAGTCTGTATAGAAGTAGGTTAATGAAATTATTCAAAGTATAGATAGGAAAGAAGTTTAAGTTAAAATATTAGGACTGCTCAAACAGATGCAAGGGTAGATGGAAATATATTATAAGTTTTTATAGCAACACCTAACGGTAGATAAAAATAAACTAAAACTACGCAGATAGGTGGAAACACTATATTTGATTATACAAATTTTATCCCATATATAGAACCTTCTCTAATGTATATAGACATTCACAAATAGAGTCCTATTAATTGATGGGTGAAACATGGTTATTGGAAGGACTAGAAACTTATCACATCTTTAACTTAGTGAACTTATATCTATTTAACATAAAATATTTTAAGGCTTCACTTTCAATGGATGACATACTTACCTTAATGAAAATAGGCCAAGGTGTATTCCTTTAAATTATAAATTTATTGTGATAAAATGATCTCACATATCCTTCATTTTTCTCCATATTTCTCAAGATATACTTATGAGTTTCTGACCCTTGTCTCGCCACCAAGGAGAACAATTGGTGCTATTGGGATACATAATAATACTTTCTCCTAAGAATTATTTTGAAGACATACTATACCTTTCAATTTCAGCTCAAATTCACCTCATATCAATATTGTTCAAATATTATCAACATGAGCATGTCTTCACCAAAGTAATATAATTTGTATTCCCAGACTTGTGATAATAGTTCAAACAATACTCTAACATGCAAAAAATAATGCACAACACAAAGAATAGAAAAGTCACCAATAAACATCACGAAAAGTCTTCCAAATTTGAAAATACCAATACTGAGTTTAAGGGAAGAGGGAATTCAAGAAACTCTCCAGAGATCTACACAAAGAATTGAAAGGAAATGCATTCTTGATGTCATCTAGATAACCACAGTTAAAAAGGCTCTATTATCTACCTCTTACTATTGTTTTTACTTTATTGGGTCTTTAAAGCTTGGAGACCAATTCAATTTTTAGAAGGCATACCAAGTCCAGCCCATTGCTGATAGAAAAGACGTTTCCAAATGATCTAAAAAGTTCTTTACCACAAAAAATGTTATAAATTTGCCTCGCTCCCGATCTCGCAAACCCTCCTATAGAAGAAGAAAAAAGGCCAAGAGAAGAAGAAAGAAATGCCCAAGTCCTCAAAAAGAAATGATTGAGATCAATGGGAGATGGAGCTAGGTTGTTCTAATTCAACATATCCACTCCGTCATTGGAACTAAGGACCACTCCGTCATTGCACAAATCGATGCCCTACAGTCCACTCCAAGCGTCTAGCTCTCCTCTACATGCAATCAAAATCATTATCTTGTCACCAACTATTTTTACGCCCTACAATTGATCACAATCCCCAAGTGTAGATTCTATTTTGGTGACCCCTGTAGCTACTGTAGCACCCTCCTTTGAAACTGTGTATGCCTTTGAATGTGTGCGTTCTCTCCCATTGAGAACCAAGCAGGATTTTTCAAACCACCAGTAGCCCCTAATTATAAGCCTCTAAGAATACTGGCCTCACTCAGGGCACCCTCGATTCAAGCAATGTCTCCATTGTAGAGCGTGTCTTCGCTTGCTTCCTGATTTGTATTTTTTGTCTGACGATCTGTCCCTAGCAAATTTTTCCCAATCAAATTACCAATAAACATTTCTCAAATATTTATTCACTTAAAAAACTTGTAGCTTTCTACCCAAGGCCTTTGCAATAGTTCTCTTCCATGACAGGAACTAATAACAATCAAGGCATAGCATTTCTTATTTCATCGTGGGGATGTCATGTTTATTTGCCATAATTCTTAAGGCGTATACTCTAATTTTTTATTTGCCATTGTTTGCCATAAAACATGAGGCATGTTGTTAGTTTAGTTAGAATAGTGAGAAGATTCAAGGGAATTAGTATTGTTGTGAATGCTTTTGTAATAATGACTTTGGGGAAAAGGGCATTGAGTTATGCTCTATGTACATTGCAGAAAGGCACAAGGATGTAGGCAAATTATATGTAAAAAAAATTGCCATTTTGATGGATTTCGCTTAACATTGGAGAGTTCTGCTTAGGATTATAGGTTTGAGGAGATTCTTACCATTTATACTAATAAATTAGCACTATTCATTTATGTATTCTTGGTTTTTTATTGATCTATTATGTAGTTTTAGGGGACCATATTCTTCTGGGTACTTTGAGGTACCATTGAACTCAGCAAAGGACATTATGTCTGTAAGAAAATGTGGAGAACTATGTAATTGAATGCAGCGTTATCTTCATAGCTGTATCTGATAAAACTCCAAATATAGTTATATATAGCTATACATTTATATGTCCCATCCCCACTCTCTCCCTCTATCTCTCCCTCTCCTCTCCATATCTCTCTTCTTCAAAATCTCTATCTCCACCTCTCTCTCTCTCTCTCTCTCTCTCTCTCTCTCGATAGAGAGATATTGATACATTGATAAGGAGATATAGAGAGGATGAGAGGAAGTGAAAAATAATGGGACAAATACTTAAATGACCTTTCCATAACTCTACGGTGTTCCCATTGCACACTAAGGTGTGATTTCTAGTTTTAACATTGTTGGTTTGGTGATTGTAGCCATTAGTTTATAGTCGTTGTGTTATTAGTCTTTGTAGTCATTGAGCACTATTGTTTTTTTGGTCATCAATATTGTATTTGTTCTTGTCTTTGAAAAATTGTTTATTCCTTTTCAAAAGAAAGATCTTAGGTCACCAATGATCTGTAATTATTATCTTAAGTATAACATGGACTAGACATCAAAATCATATATGTACAACATCTAGCCATGTCATTGAATTATGTAAAAAAGAGGTTGCATCTTTGAAAAAAAAATTCCATAGTTGGTATGGTCCAACATTTTTTTTTAATATCAAGCAATTTGAGAAAGAAAACTTTTACATTTTGATAAAAAATAAAATTCAATGAATATACTATATAATTTGAAAAAATAGTAAAAATACTTCAGAGATCATTTTGAACACTTGGTGATTGGATTTTCACTTAGTTGATGTAGAGGACGAGTAGTTCTTGGGTTCCATACTTGTATTATGTTTTCCCATATTTCTCTATTATATTTCTTTGGGTGGTTTTTGGCTCTAGGAGCTCTATTTTTGTTTCATTTGCTAAGTATATTCCCCTCTAGTCTTTGGCTCTGGGAGTCGTATATTTGTAGTTCTGGTATTCCAACCTCACATTTTGGTTTCTAAGATATTCATCTCTAATAGTGGCAACTGAAAATACTGGGTATGGGGTTCTATTTTTTCTTTTATCTTTGTTAGTGGGTGGAAGGGAACCTCATTTTGAGCTTGCCACTATCAAACTCTTTCTATGCACTTATTTCTCTTTTAGTACTAAATTTTAGTGACTTGTGCCACGATAATTATTCATAATATTTCAAAATCATAATAATTTTTTGTTGCCAAGTGATCCTTTTTGATGATATGAATCACTTTTTGGTTGTCATTTATGGCAACACATCTGACATATTGATCGATTGATTTGAAGTTAAGTTTTGATGATTCAGACTAGGAATCGACTAAGTAAAGAAGTAGAAATATAGAGTTATTTTGGTACCGAAGATCGAGATTGATGATTTATGATGTGCGAGCTTAGAGGATGATACTATGGGGTATGTATAACCTACATCTAATATTGATTTGATTTTGGTGACGATTATAGGGAGTTAGAGAGATTTGAAGACATGCGACAACAAAAGTGTCATGCCCAAAATTTGCATGATAAGTCACAATTTTTTTTTTTGAAATTCTACTATAAAGTATAATTAAACGACAATCAGAATACACGTAGCAATATTCCTCTCATTATACTATTCTTTTAAACTTTACTGAATTACTCTTCCCATCCCATTATATTATCATTAATAAAATATACAACGTTATCTTATGATAATATTATAGTTTTTAAAGTAAAATTAATTTAGCTTTCGTGATATAATAATATAGGTGGAGAAATTGATCATTTTAATAGTTTAAAAGAAAGAGATTCACTTTATTAAATTTTTAATCTGAGGAAATAATAACGCTCCTTGATCAATCCTTGCAATTAAAACTCATAGGCGGATTAATTTAATCTAAGTGGCTATTATATATAAACAAATCTCGAATTAAATTACAACACTATATTACTTAAATTAAATAAAACACTATACTTAATCTAAATTGCTATTATATATTAAACTCTCCAAATTAAATTTCAACACTAAATTAATTAAATCAACTCACAACACTATAATTTGGTTTAGAAATAAATTTAAATGACTAAATTTAATGGATAATCATGCACATGACTGAGAGGGTAATTAAATTCCCTCCAAAGGGAAATTTTAAAAAAACTTTCCCACCAAAGCCTTCCATAAAGAATTAAAAAAAAAACAAAAAACAATCATACAAGAGGATAAAGAAAAAGAAAAAGAAAATAAATAATTAAAGTCAACCCAAGCCCAACCCTAATTTGAAATTAGGGTTAGGGAATATATGAAAAGGGTGAAATGCTAATATTTCCTCTTTCTTCCCTTCCTAATTCTTTTCTTTCCAACTCAAACCTTAGCTAAGTTTTTTTTTTTTTTTTTTTTTTTGTGCAGGTTTGCTTCATGGCATGGTAGCCATGGAGAGCGAGGAAATGAGCTTACAAGTATATA